>APFE030322619.1:64875-88263 GCA_000404065.3 Pinus taeda
GGGGGGTGATGATGAGCCTCATAAATGGGTAATTATATGGGCTCATTTTACCTCCTAACCTAGTCAAATCAACCATTCTCTTAGCTTATTGTATGATTTTTTGATTATATTTATTCTTATGGAGTGAGTTGAGTTAGTTATGATGCCATGTGGTCTAACATGTGTTTAATGCAGATTATTGTCGAATTTTGAGGTCAAAGTCAAAGATCCAGTGGAAAAATGGCAGCAATAACTCAAAGTGGACGAAGGAGATGACTTATAGGAGGGAATCCCAGTCATTTATTACTCCCCACTTCAAATTCCCCTTCATTTAGCTCGGAGTACAAATAGTCGAATCAATGCACTAGGAGGCAGCTGAGCAAGTGGAGGATGACCGATGATTATCTCAAGTTTTGGGAGCCAAGCCTCCCTGATTTTAAGGAAGTTGTTGGTAGCTTCATTTGTATAAGTAGAGAGGCTTAGGGACTCACTACGGTCAGATTTTTGTTGTATTTTTGCTTATGCAAACTCTGCTCAAACTTCGAGCTTATTTTTGTGACAGTTTCTTGTAATCTTCTTATTGTTTTGATAATAAAGATGAAATCATTTGTGGGCTAGCACTGAGTTACGTCATAGGGCTGAAGCTCTTCATTTAGGGCCCAATCCAAGTAGCCAAGCTTCTCTTTACTTGTATTTGTATGCTTTGTTTCAGTTTGTAGATTAGTTGTTGTTAGATGTATTTCTTTCATGGTTAAGAATAGGTTGCTTTTGATGATTCAGTAGTTTGCTTCCATTTGTGGTTTCTATAGCAGGTTAAGCAGTGATAAAAAGAAGATTCAAAAGGTTAGCAACAGTGCCTTTTCCTCTATTCCTCCCTTTGGGATTATGATTTGAGGCAAATACCCTCTTGTTGCCCCAAAAATACAAATTTTCCTAATTCATAGGACTTCTAGCGTTTGCAGCCTTTAGTAGGTTAATAGTCTAGTTTCACTTCGCTTCAGATATTTTCCATCATGCTCACTACTTTATTTGCAATAGTCTTCTTTCATGATTTCCTTTCTTGTAGCATTCCTCAACATTTACTTTCATAGATCATAGTTTAGACTAGTTTGATGCAAAACTTTGTTTTACTGGATGCACTCATTTCATTGCTTGCTTGATCTTATTGGTTTACTATCAGTTCCTTTGTAGAAGATATCTTCTAGCAGCAGGTCAGCCTATCAGCCATCACATCCTCTCTCTGATCCATGCCCTGAGGTCGCCCAAATCTCACCTCAATTCTGCCTTATTTTTCTGTGTTTTTCCATAGAACTTCTTCCTCTCTCCTTGAGCAAACCTAATCATATTTCTCTCTCTTGGTGATTCTTGGTAGCCCCTAGGTGCCCTAACACCTCATTCCAACGTTCATCCACCATTTCCACCCACTCTCACACCCTCCAAATAGTGAAAATTGTGCTCGGCCTCCTCCTGTAGACCTCCTGTAGACCTCCTGTAGATCCCCTATGTCCTCCTATAGATTTTCTTGTAGGATTTCTTTTGAATGCTGAGTGTGGAAAAAGCCTCCACAAGGCCACCCAAGACCTCCTAAGACCCATCCACACCATCCTACATCCTCTCAAGTCCCAAAACCACCCTTCAACATGACCTATTCGCTGCCACCTTCACACAGAAGAAAATACATAAATGTCAAATTCACATAAAAATCCAAAAAGATGTTTTTTGCTTATTTACTTCCAGAAATAGCTTAAGTGGATGTTGTTTACTTCCTTGAGTAGGTAATGGCATTGATTTCATGGTTTTCATAGTGCTTTCTGCAAAAGTAGGATTAGTTGGTTAATTTGGATTTACTAGGTTTGCTTTACATTTCAATCTTTCTCCTTTCTATAGTTAGAATAGGATCTATCTTTCTTTCCTTTCATCACATATAAAGCTTCTTATGAAATCCATAGAAGTTGGCTTGAGCTCCTAGTGATCTTGCGCTGGCTGATGAAGTGACAACCTGCAGTAAGAACTAGTACTTGTGCATACAACACCATCGCTTCAAAGTTTGTTACGAACTACCGGGTTGATAAGAGTAAAGTAGGTAACCCAAGAGTTGCAACATTATTGCTGCAATACTGGTGCTCACCACCAGGACAGCCCATCGAAGCTAAAAGAAAAGAGAAACACCACAAAGAAAAATAACAGAGGAAAATGGTGTGAGTTCCATAAGAACACCACTCACAACACAATTGAGTGTCAAGCCAAACAACCATTAGTGTCCGAGCTTAAGGTTTCAAAATCAGATGCATGGTCCAACACTAAGTCAGAACCTAAAAAGGGGAACGAAAAAGGGAAGAATATTATTCATGTAGACCCCAATGCCATGGTTTCCACCACCAAGATCCAAAATATTGAGCCTGAAGATCTGGAGGAGGGTGAGTGTCACTCACGGATGTGGGTCAAGGGTTCTCTACCGCAGTTCATTTTTGATAGAAGGATCCAAAAGAACCTCATTTTAGTAGAGGTCATGAAGTGGCTAGGCCTACCAACCACACCACACCCATAGACATACACGATCGGTTGGATTAAATAAGGATGGGATTTATGTGTTAGCTAAAAATGTCGCCTTCCCTACAACATCAGGCCCATCATAGATGAGGTAATGTGTGATGTTTCTCCTCTTGAATTTTGTGATGTATTATTCATCCAACCATACTTGTGGAAGCATCATGTTCTCTATCAGACTAGCCCTCACATTTCTATTATTATTTTAGGAAATAAGACATAAAAGATACTAGAGGAAGCACCTCCTATCACCATCTCTTTGATCTCTACGAAGAAATGCAATAAGATCATTTCCCATACCAGAAATTTTTTCTTCCTTATGATTCACCCCTAGGGAAAGAAGAAGATTGTGGCCACATCCACAGCCTCCAGATAGGGCTCCTCTACATAACAACAGTAGATGGATAAGGCCTTGGAGGAGTACAGGGACATCTTCACCTCACCTGCAGGAGTTCCTCCATACTATCAAGTCAAGCACTTCATCAATTTGACCCCTAGAACACAGCTAACCAAAAGACTGATCTATTAATGATCTGTTCTAGAGAATGATGAAATCAAGAGGCATATTCTAGAGTTGTTGTAAAAAGGGCACATCATGCCCAGTTAATCACCATGTGGAAGCCTGATCGTGTTGGTACAGAAGAAGGATGGGGCCTGAAGACTTTGGATTGATTATCAGGCACTGAATAAGATTAGTGTCTAGAACAAGTATCCAATGCCATGGATTTGTTACCTTTTGGACCAGGTCAAGGGGACTAAATATTTTAGCAAAGATTCACTTGAAGTCTAGTTATCACCAGGTACTAATCGAACCCTCTGATGTGTGGAAGATTACCTTCAAATTGAAGGAGGGCCTTTTCAAATAGTTGGTCATGCCTTTTGAGTTGATGAATGCCCCCACAACCTTCATGGGGATGATGGAAGACATATTGGGGTTCTTCACCAAATGATTCATGGCACTATATTTGGACGACATCCTAATCTTCAACCAGAGTTGGGAAGAGAAACTCCACCATAATCAACATGTCCTCCAAACCCCGCGACGACACAAATTGTGTGCCAATTTGGAGAAATGCACTTTTGGTATGACCTAGGTTTAATATATGGGGTACACCACTGATGAGTAGGGTCTACATGTGGACGTAACCCGGATATAAGTTATTTGTGATTGTTAACCACAACAAATCTAATAGATATCGACAAATTTCTGGGTCTTGCCAATTTCTACAACAGGTTTGTGTTGGGTTTCTCTCATATCACTTGGCCTTTGAGTCAACTCACCAAGCGTGGACTAAAAGAAAACTTCTTTTGGTATGAATCCCAATAGAGGGCATTTTCCAATTTGAAGCATCACCTCTTCTCTACACTAGTGCTCACATTACGAGACCTATAACAACCATTTGAGATTGAGAAAGATTCCTTTGACTATGCTATTGGTGCATTTATTACTCAGTAGGGGCATATGGTGGCATATCACAGTAAGACACTTTTAGACACATTTTGAAAGTATCCCACCTATGACAAAGAGATGTATTCCAATGTTAAGGCCAACTGAAAATGGAGGCATCACATTATGGGGAAGGAAATGATCATCCACATAGACCACTAACCCTTCTAGTTCATACAAACATAAGGAAAGTTGTAGAACGATCACCATCATAAATGATCCACTTACCCACAACAATTCCAATTGAACATTAAGTACAAGAATGGAAACACAAATAATGTTGTAGAATACTTTAGCCAATCACCAATCATGATGTTGATCACTGTGCTCAACTCTTATGGACACAAGACTTCATAATGGCCACATATTTGCAAGAGTTATCTAGAATTCAACACCACATACTAGATGCTCTTGGATGATAAGGAAGATCTAAAATTTTACCTCCAGGATAGGTTGTTATGCCACTTACACATATGTGTTCCCCCAAACAAGCATGCCAAAATTATTTTGGAGGCATGCTACAGTTGGGTTGCTATACATTTTGGGGTAGAGAAGATAGTGGCAATGATGTATAAGTCATTTTATTAGCCAAACCTTCAACATAATGTTGGGAAGTACATAATATATTTCAGCTCCTGTGCCATTTCCAAACCTACAATCAAGAAGAAAGGATTGTATGCTCCTCTAACTACTCCTAACCAACACTAGGAATCCATTTCCATGGATTAGTTTTCAAGACTTACTTCTACTAGGCATGGCAATGACTGTTCTTTCATGGTCATCGACAAATTCTCTAAGATGACCATTCTGGTGGCTTGCAAGAAAACTATCACAACAAAATCCACTACCAAACTATTTTTTGAACAAGTATGGGCACACTTTGCGATCCCACAAACCATTATCTCATATCGGGACAACTAGATCTTAAGTGCATTATGGTCAAGCCTTTGGTCGTTGTTGGATACCAAGTTCACTCAGTCCACAACCTTTCACCCCCAAATTGATGGCTAAATAAAGGTCATCAACAAGAATATCATAAAAATTCCATG
Source organism: Pinus taeda (assembly GCA_000404065.3). NCBI lineage: Eukaryota > Viridiplantae > Streptophyta > Pinopsida > Pinales > Pinaceae > Pinus > Pinus taeda. Next base: position 69,898 of record APFE030322619.1, read on the forward strand.
CATTCACATCTCAAAGCACCCACACACATGTGATGAGAGCCTCCCTTATGTCTAACATAGCTACAACATGGCTCTCCACATCTCAACTAGCTACAGACCCTTTTAGGTGGGATCGAGATTCCAGCCACTATGTCATGTTGATACTGTCATACCATTTGTAGCTACTTAGGCAGATCCAGCTCATGTATAGTCCAAATCTGACATGGATAACAAGTTCATTGAGCACATTCAATACATCTGCCAACAAGTCCATAACATATTGGACAGAGAAAGTGATAATTTCAAGCAATGTCATGATCAACATTGTGTGTCACATAAGTTCCAAGTGGGAAATAAATTTTGGTTACATTTAGAGAAGGATCAGCTCACTTAGCCCCACTACAAGCTTCACCTACTGTGATATGGGCCTTATACCATCAATAAGGCTATAGGGGAAAATGCTTTTGAGCTTAGCATTCCATTGTTCCTTGGCATGCGCCTAGTATTCAATGTAGATCGATGGTTGCCATACTTTCCCCCATTGTTGGACACATCTGATCTTTCTTAGAAACTGACAACAACTGAGATCAACCCAAGCTATGTCGAATAGGCCACCATTGATAGGATCATGGACACAAAAATCAAGAACACTCGCCAGTAGAGGATCCATCTATATCGAGTTGTCAAACTAGGCCAACGCCTTCACCAGGGAAAGCAGCTCACGATGGACCAGGTTCAAAAAAATATCCCTCATCTCATCAAGGCTTTGCATGCAATGGGGACCATTGCTTCCTAAAGGGATAGGAATGATCCAGGTGTATATTGATGGCCACCCACTTCTTCCACCTAGACCTCCAGTTGGTTTCATTAGTTTACCTTGATTATAGTAGAGTTTATTATTTTTAATAGTTTTTTGAGTCCTAAACTTCTAGATACCTTTTTGCACTCTGAGAGATATTTCTAATTTGGTATCGTATACACCAAATGGAGATCATATGACTAAGTTATGACCCTGGGAAATTGGGTACCCAACTAACCCCAATGGGTCCACAAACATTTGGTGGTTGATCTCTTAGGGTTAGGGTTTTGGCTATTTAGGGTTTCCCTTTATTGTTCAATAATAAAAAGGCCCTTGAGCCACATTGTAACACAATTTAGAGGCATGTAACCACCACATTTCTTCTCAAATATAAGCCATGATCACATGAGCTAGTCTATTTCCATTTTCTATGTAACCATATTTTAGTTCTTTGATATTCAAGAAATGAAGTTTTATTTCTGCTGCATCTTTGTGTTCATGTTTATATCTATATTTTTTTTCATTCCTGCATAAGTCCATATCAATAGACCTTAAATAGAGCTACCAACAACTAAGGATTAAGGAGGAAGATATTCCAAAGACAACTTTTCAAACAATATATTGGCATTATAAATTTACAGTATTACCCTTTGGACATACCAATGCACCTACTACCTTCATGTGTTTGATGAAAAACACATTTGGTAAGTTTTTGGATAAGATTATACTGAACTTTATGGACGACACATTCGTATATTATGGGACATTAGAATAACACAAGCAACACTTGGAAATAGTACTGCAAGCTTTACATGATCACCAACTATATGCCAATTTTAGCAAGTGCTAATTTTATCAAGACAAAATATAATATCTTTGTCAATATCCAAAGACGGTATAGTTATACACCCTAAGAAGATAAGAGCTATACTATACTAACTAGTCTCGAAGGTGGCAGATATAAGGTAATTCAAGGGAATATTAGGTATTATTGGGTATTACCAAAGGTTTATAAAAATATTTTTGTGGATAACACATCCCATAACCTCTTTGCAAAATAAGGGGGTGAAATTTGAATGGGCATAAAGGTTCTAGGAATCTTTTGCAAGGTTAAGTCACCTATTACCAGTGGCACCTCTGTTGAATATAGTAGATCTAGATAAGGATTTTTTTGTGTGCACTGATGCTTGTTGAGAGGTCCTTGGGAAAGTATTAATGTAAGAAGGACACATAACAACATATGAATCTCACAAATTAAAGGAACATGAGAAAAATTATGTACTCTATGACTTGGACTTGGTAGTAGTTATTCATGCTCTAAATATTTGGAGACATTACCTCATAAGTAAAAAATTTACTTTGGTAACAAACCATATAAGTTTGAAGTATTTTTTTAGCCATCCTCACATGAATGCCAGGTGGGCTAGGTGCATGGAAGTTTTGAGTGAGTATGATTTTGAAATAAAACATATAAAATGTACGGAAAAAAAGGTGGCAAATGCATTGAGTTAGAGTCCAAAACAGTTATGTTAAATAACATTAAGAAAAATTGAAATAGATTTTCTTGAACAAGTAAAAAGAGAAACAATGAATAATCAAAATTGTAATTCAATAAGTGTTCATTTGAGAGGAAAATTTGCACAAAATAATATTTTGAATATGAGATAAATGAAGATGGGTTGTTGGTATATAAAAATAGATTGTCTATCACAAATGAAGCTAAAATTAAGAGGCTATGCTTGACTAACTACTACAAAAAGCCATATGCAACACATCCTCAATATCAGAAAATTATTTTTGCACTCAAAAAGGATTTTTTCTAACTGAGAATGAAGAGAGATATGGCTGAATACTTGGCAAGATTTCAGGAGTGGTAGTTGGCACAGGTAAAGCATCAACATCTGGCAAGACTATTGAACGCTCTAATGGTACTGAAATGGAAGTGGGAAATTATATCACTAGATTTTATCACGATATTACCCAGAACTAAGAAGAAACATGACTCTCTTATGGTAGTTGTGGAAAATACAACTAAAGATGCACATTTTATTCATGTACAATGTATTTACAAAGTTGTACAAGTAGTAGAATTTTTCATGAGACAAATCTTCAGACTTCATGGAATACCTAGGATAGTAATATCATATAGAGAGGTAAAGTTCACTTCAAACTTTTGCAATGCCTTATTTAGTGGGATGCAGACGCAACTAAACTTTAATATTGTGCACCATATGTAGATAGATGGGCTAACAAAATGAGTTAATTAGGTGTTGGAGGACATGTTACATATATATGTTATGGACTAGCCCACTAAGCGGGAGGACTATTTACACTTGGAGTTCGCTTACGATAATGGATACCCAGATTCACTCAAGATGAGTCCTTTTGAAGCTTTGTATGGAAGGAGATATCATGTACCTTTATATTGGTGCCAATTAGAGATATAATTATGTTAAGACCATATCAGTTGTAGGAAATGGAAAAAATTATGAAAAAATATAAGAAAAGACTTGAATACATCCCACGATAGACATAAAAGTTATGCTAACCTAAAAATGACCCATAAATAATTCCAAGTTGGGAAACATGTTTATGTTAATGCAAAACCAAGCAAAATATCCTTGAAATTAGGGGGCTACTCCAAGTTGGCCCCATGCTTCTGTGGGTCATTTGAAATACTAGCTAGGGTTGGGTTGACTTCTTATCAGTTGGCATTACCACACATGTTAAAGTTCATAATTCTTTTCATGTGTCTCTTTTAAATAAATATATACATGACCTGACTCATAAATTGATTGTAGTGTCATACAAGTCAAACTAGAAGGAGAATTTCATGTTGAATCAATACAAATTTTGGAGTGGAGGAATATTATACTCTAGAATCGATTCAACACCTAAGTTAAAGTACAATGGAAACATTTTTGGCCTCATGAAGACACCTAGGAAATGGAGGATTAAACAAGAAAAATATTTCCAATGATTTCTGGGTGAGTGTGTATATTGAAAAAGAAAACACACAGTGTCCTTTTTAAGGGGAGGGGAGATATAATAACCCTAGGAAACTATTTCTGAAAATTTTGTTTTAATTACTAGCTAGAAGAAATTAAGTGACATGTGACAATATGTTAATGTGAATATTAATTTATATATGCAAAAAAAGAGAATTGAAATTATTTTTGGATTGTGAAAAACAAAAAAAACAAAAAAAAATCCTCCTATTTATCACTTTCTCACAATACCCTTGCAAGACGCAAGAAAACGAATGAGAATATTGAAAATAGAAAACTTTGTTTTGCTATGGTTGGAGAGAAATTCCATAAAGTGTAATTTTTTAGTAAGGACTATGGGAGATAAAGACAACTATAGTGAAAATTACCGATGAAAGAGAAAGGTTGGTGGAACCCATAAAAATTAGCGGGATGCTACTAAGGGTTCAGGAGGTGAACATTTTTACTAAACTTCTGTAATGGTTTTTCCTAATAGTTTGAGGAAATCACTGGGGGAACCAATACAGAAAACTAGTTGGCCTTTAGCCTATTCCTGCAAGGTTATTAGATAATTATACAAGAAAAGGAAAATTGTTCCTATTTGTCTTAAAGATATAAAGTTTTCAATCCTATGTTATAGGAATTAGAAGTTAGACAAAGTAATAAATTTAAAATAGAAATATCTTTCTAGGACTTGATTATAGAATGTTGGAAAATGATAATGTTTTGACTAACCAAGGTGATGCAAATAACTAGTGTATGTACAAAGCATGGGAATAGATGTTTGAGGATGCAAGTGAATGGAAGGGTTTATTTGAAAAACCCAAAAATTATTTCTTGTGTAAAATATGTGTGAAAAACCTACTTAGAGAATGTCATCAAGTATAAGGGAGGAAAGAAAACCCCATAATCTTAGAGAACTGGGTCAAAAAAATTTTTTTTTTAATAGTACTGTCCTGGGAAAACGAGTGTTGGGTATATATAATAATATTATATTATATATATATATATTATATATATATATATAGTTTACTTGACAATATGGTCAAGTTATGGATTTTAAGTTTATTTTAAGTTCACCTTCCTGAGAGGAAAACTTTCATTCTTAGGTATCACAAACACAGTTATGAAAATGAGACAAATAGGTCTTAGAGACTAATAGCAGTCTCCCATTATAGGAATCCATTGAGCCTATGGAATAAATTAATATTTATTTGCTCTATGAATAGATGTGTATGCATACTAGTTAGTATAGACATAAATATACAAAGTTGGAACCAAGCTAACACTAGGTTATTTATTTTCTAAAAAAGGAAAAAGAAATTATAATACATATCAATATTGATGAACATAATGGAGTAAAAAGAATCTATAATTACTCTTTAGCAAAACTGTATACTACCTTTTTTCATATTAAAAAACGTAGGGATATTATCATCAAGAAAATAAAAATATTTGTAGTAGTAAACTCTATATCATATAATTATGCTAATAGCAATTCCTAACCATTCCTTTGGAGATTATACATTAAATCATTTGAAAATTTTGTCAACAATATGAATTACTCAAAGTAAAACTCATAATGTAAAAAAAAAAATGCAAGGCCTGGTCATTATACAACACATCGAATATTTTGCAGGAATAGCGAATATAATATATATAATATATATATATATATATATATATATATAACAAAACATTTCAAACCCTAGGTCCATGGCCTCGACCCTCAAAATAAAATTGATGTACATATATTTATTTTGGTTTGACCCTGAGGCACTCTCACGACACCAGCTAGGAACACCGATTGGAATTCATCATACTTTGAATGTAAACTAAATAAAAACTATTAAAAATCATAAAACATGTTTCCACATAGGTGGCAATGCAAAATAGAAGACATGTCTAATTAAAAAGGGCCTATACTATTTCTATTAAGAGGAGATTGAAGAAAAAACAATAGTTGTGGTGACCATGACCTAGTAAGAAGAAAAGAGAATGAGAAAATATTTTACCTAGAAAACTCTTATGCTAGTCCTAGTGAAAATTTAAGCTCTCTAACAAGGTCGTTAGGTGACAAAGATAACGACTAATAATGATATTTGAATTACTTGTAAGAGAAGGGAAACAACTGAAGTCAGGATAAGGATCTTGACAAAAATTCTCTAAAAATATAATAAAAATGACTAGCCGATTAGGGTTAGGAATTCTTTTCACTTTACCTATAGCAGTTGTAGAGTGACTCTACTTTGTAATACCAAAGCCTCCAATAAGGAAATGTTAAAGTGACTGCGAGAATACCCATGTATATAAAAAGAAAATAAACCCTTAAAGACAAAACTTCTAGTAAGAGAAATTAAAACTATAATTATCTTGAATGAAATTTTTAAGTGAACACTCATGTGAAGCTACTAGAACTGGAACCAGGACAAAATGGTAGGGTTATAACCCTTGTTCAAACAAAAGGGAATGATAATATTACATCTGACCAAATTTTAGAGGGATTAATGAATAGATAACTCAATGAATAAATTCTTTAGAAAGAGTCTTCCTTTCTGTAAATAAGTAAATAAAAATTTTAATAAAATTTTTAGAAACCCTTCCTATCATTTCTGAATGCAATTTCTTTGACTATAGATCCTTAGGCCCATGGCAATGAAGGGTCCTAGTGATATCTAGTAGTATGTTGAACGACCTTTTAGGGTTTGTAAAAGTTGCAGAGTCCTTTACCTCTCCGAGCATAAGGTCACAATGAGCTCTCATCAAGACGGTTGGGTCAGGTGGTTACCCTAACCCTCTCTTGTTAACTCACTAGCGTAATTTAACCAAGAGAAATATGGATCATCGATTTCAACAACACATTCTAAGCCATGTGACATATCACATGACCAAGGTCAGCTAGCGACATAGGTAAAGAGACATGTTGTGACTATGTCCATTCCACCTGCCGTAGTGACAAGTCATGATTTTAATGTATTAAGATTAGAGAATGCACACGAAGATTTTTTTAAATAAACCATACATTAATATATACCATAGTCATGTTGTAAAGGCCAAAAGGGAAAAACCAAAATATAATTGCCAACTCACGTGATGATCAGAAATAAATAAAAAAGTAAGTGAATGTTATAGATAAATATATAAGTATTCTAAAAGTGGAAATATGTATAAAGTAGTGCATTATATAAATGCATACATATATAGCTCAATTATTCTAAAACTATTATCATCCTTGTTAACACCCAAAGGTGCCCACATGTAAAACTTAGCGTAACCAAGAACTATGGAATAAAAGTTTTATTAGTATTGAAATGTGAATAGTTTAGTCTCAGAATGATGGAAAGATGATATTTAGATTGAGATGAAATATTGATACCTTTTGCACCCGTGACAATCTTAAAAAAAGGAGGAAACATTATTGTATGTTTTGATAATGTATGTAATTACCCGAGGGAGATGTTTTATGACATGCATTTTTATTGAGAAAAAAAAATCAACACGGTCATTAAAATTAGACAGATTATTTTCCAATAGTTGGTGATGTGACAATGGGCTGGGTTATTATTAAACCTTTAATTCTTGTAATTGATAAAAACGATATTTACTTTCAAAAAACTATATTGGCTTGAATACAAAGAGAGTAGTGTATTTACACCTCTGTAAATTATAATAATCAAATATTTTTTAATCTAATCATGAATTATTTTTGGGCTCAAATGTTGGACTCACATTAATTTGTATTAAATTTTATGACTCATTTGGGTCTGCACTAGATTTTATGTGGAATTTCACGATTATTATCGAATATTGATAATAAAAATTCTAACTGACCATCAAATCATTTATGTTTCTAAACCAAAAAAGCATTGGAATGAATTTCCATTGTGATAAATATTAGCTCATTGTAGATAAATAATAGACCACAGTGGTGAAATCGGAAGTATCATTGACCATTTGGCCCTTGTCTCTGAAGATTCTCGAGATTGATAAGATGAGGGAAAATATTCGTCTACCTCTGACCTTATGTGTGAGGGATTACACAATAATTATTTTAGAGAGATATATGCTTGGGGGATGTAATGGTTTGTGTCTACATGGTTAACCTTCGATGAGGGGGCCGCAAGGTTAGTGGGTTGTAGAGAAGAAAAATTGGCAAAGATTCTTACTTTGCGAGATACATCTGTAGGTGAGCTTGTGTTACTTCAGAAACATATCTATTTGCATGGATCTACAAGAGTTTGTGGTTGCACATTTAATATACATCAATGGGGATGCAAGGGTAGTGGGTTATAGAGAATCCATATTGGTAAATATTATTACTTTGTGAGATACATCAACATGTGGGAAAGTATTTGGTTAGTGTGTATAGATTATATATAATCAAACAAAATTATACTAAAGAATAGATACCCTTACCCAGGATTTATGACTGGTTGGATTAGTTTGAAAAATAAAAGTATTTCACCAAGATAGAATTAAAATTATGATATCACTAGGTTTGAGTCATAGAAGAAGATACCAAGAAAATTTCTCTCAAAAGTGTATAAGGTTTTTATGAGTGGTTAGTCATGGAATTTTTCCTATGCAATTCACCAACTATGTTAATGAGATTAATGAATAACATACTACACCCTTTTCTAGCTTCATTTGTTACTCTTTATTTAGACGATATATTTGTATACAATTCTACTAAAGAGGAACACATCTCACAATTGATGTAGGTTTGAGAGACATTGAAGAAGTACTAATTGTTGGAAAATATCAAGAAATACAAGTTTATGCAATGTTATTTGGTGTGTTTAGGTTATGTGATTGGTGAAGGAAAGTCGGAGATAGATCTTACCAATATGGAGTCCATAAAGAAGTGGTTGGTGCCTACCAATGCTTCTAAGGTTGGGTGTTTTGTGGGGACACAAGGTACCTAAGAAATTTTATATCCTCGTTTTCAGCAGTAGTAGCACCCACCATGCCATAATAGTTAGTGGAAATATGTGCCAAAGAGGGAAGGGTTAGTAGAAGGACTTTGAATATTTCAATAAGAGAATTAGTCAAGCATTTATTCTTTCATTATTGAACTTGTAGCATCCCTTCAAGGTGGAGACATATGCAAGTGGGTATTTTATGGGAGCAAGATTGATGTAGGGGAAAATGGCTATATGTTACCATTCTTCAGTGTTTCATGGGGTGTTTCTTATCTACCTTGTGATAAGGTTATATATGTGTTGGCACTAGTTGTAAAGAAGTGGAAACACTATCTCATGGGAAAGGAGACCATCATTCACACATATCAGCAACCACTATAGTACCTACAAGCCTATAGTAAGCTACAATAGCCCAAACATTACTAGTGGATGGGGATTTTAGAATAGTTTCATTTATTGATCAATTATCTGATGGGAGACACAAACTAGTTGGTTGACATGCTATCGTGACCACCAGCATAAAAAATTACGACTTTGGGAATTGATGCACATGTGACCTTTTACCCGTTATGCATACAGAGAAGCATATATAGAGGACAAAGAATTTAAATGGGAGTTTCTAAAGTTGTAGAGACGAAGTCATGCAAACAATTGACATAGTGTAGTTGACTATCATCTCTAGAATGATTTACTCGATAGGTTGGACAAGCTAATCATTCATTAAGGTGAGAAATTACATATAATTAGAAAGGCTCACAACTCGAAGGTTGTAGGGAATTTTGGTTCTGGGTAGATAGTGGAAAAGATGCAGAGTTATGTGTACTGGACCAAAATGAAGGAATATCTAGCTAGGTTCATAAGAGGATGTATGCTTTGTTGTACCAACAATCATAGTGATAGGAAACAAGGTATACAACATCCTTTACTAGTACCCACTCATCCTTGGGAAAGCATTTTCATGAAATTTGTGGAGGTTTACCAAAAACTAGGAAGGGACATGCATATTGATACATGGTAGTTGATATGTTTAGAAACATGTGCATTCTCATTCCCTATAAAAAAGAACATCAGCATACAAGAAGTGGAAAACGTGTTCTTTGGATAAGTATGGGTGCATTTTGGGATACCAACAAGCATCATTTTAGACAGGGACACCAAATTTCTAAGTGCATTTTTCACTATGTTATGGGATAATATTGACACAAAATTGAAGAAATCTACAACATTCCATGCATAGTTAGATGGGAAAATAGAAGTAATAAAAAACACTTTGGTGCAACTTTTTATGGGTTACAATTAAAAGAATTAGAATATTTGGAATGAAAGTATGGTACATATACAACACTCATATAATATAGTAGTCAACACTTCTACTGGAAAGTCCCAATTTGAATTTTGTTTTCAATATTTTCCACCTCCACCACTGCATGTTGTATATTTAAAATGAGGACGAGTGAGGGAATATCTCAAAGGAGATTCTTTGAGGGAATAAAAATGTGTTAATAAGATCAAATAGATTCGTATACAAGTACATGAGACACAAAAAAAGTCACAAAAAAGTACAAGGACAAGCATAATCAACATAAGATAGAGAAGTTATTCAAGGTGGGAGATAGAGTACGGTTACAGTTGAACACGGAGAGGTTATTGATGCAAAATTTAGATTATAAGACCTATGGTCTAACCATTGGTTGCCAATAAATGTTTCCATTGTAGTCTAGCACACCATTGACATTTTCATTCCTCCACGAGGGAGAAACCTCTCACCCGAGGTGTGCCGAGACATTCCAATAAGAAGGGGATCGAAAGATGAAGCTAAGAATCTATTGTTGAACAGATTATTCATTACTAAAGAAATTATATAGCACTTGTGCAAATATGCAGAAAATTGTATGTAGTTAAAATAGATGCCTTTATAGAATTAAATATTGGGAAATACATTAGAACATAATAATAATTTCTTTTTTCCAAATAGGCACATAATTCATAATATTTCCATACAAAAACATATAGAACTATCCCCACAACATCCTCTTTGTTAATATAGATGGACCATTACATTACATATCTATGAAAGAGAGCACAATCTTTCACTAGGTAACATGAGAAAATTATACTGGAACCAATGTATAATATAAAAATAGACATAAGACTTTAGTATTTAGTCTGACACTGTTTCAAAATGATCCTGATATCTCTCTTTCTTCTCTTTCTCTATACTTGCAATGTTTATATATTTACTTCCCTGATCCTGCTCGCTTGATTCGGTCCAATTTCAACACTTTCATCTTGTTCATTTGATTTAGCCTTCTTTGAAAAATATTAGTGCTTTGGTCCTTATCACCTCAGTTCTTTCAAAATATAAAAACACATATCCTTCTTCCGTGGCTTCTACAAGTCCCAAGATAAGCAATTCTGACCTCTTCCTATCACTTCAATTTTTCATTTCTTGGCATTATACTAGTTTGAGCACTTACTTTCCTTCTTCCATTGATCCTCTCCACAACCTTTTTCAAGATGAAACTTAGTCAAATTTACCAAAAAAATGAAGGAACCAATAGGCCTGACCAAAGTTCATTGGCTCATCCTTGAGTCAATCTTCTGGCTACACACTTGGGCTTGGTTGTGGTTGTGTGACTTTTGTTGATACTTATACTCTGTACTCTATTATTTGGCCTCCAAATTAAGGACCCAACTCTGGTACTATCTACAGGACTTGATATTTAAAGTCAATATGCTCCATTGTGGAATGTTTCCAAATGGAGATCAATGTAGCAATTTTATTAATGAACTTAGTTGTATTATCACTTGTAGGCTGCCCAAGATAAAATTCAAGGATGTTCTACCACTGAACATCATCATAATAATTAAGATTTTGAAGCTAGATGGGCTGAGACTGAACTAGTGGACAAAGATACTGCAACAAAGTTTTAATTGCATGTGAGTCATTTTCAAACAGGTGAATCTACTTCTATAGAGCATTTTCTTGACAAAACAAATTCTACTATTACTAAATATCAGAAGTGGCTAGAGCTTGGTCAAATACTTGTTAATTTTCCTTATACATCTAATACATGTCCAAACAATTCTTAAAAATCATTGGTAACCTATTTAAGAGTGTTCCAGAAGGAAGAATCTTGAGAAGTATCTTAAGAAATTTGTCCTTTGTATTGCTCCATTGGATTTGGTAGTTCTTGACACAACTCTGAAAAAATGTCATGAAACTCCCTATTGGTAGCGACTAATTTGGTATAACCAACTTCCATCTCCTTACAACATTTAGTAAGATGGAACACAGAAAAATACTTTGGAGAATTAGGCACAAACTCAAGAATGGATGGCCACATCTAATAGAATTTAGAAAAGATGTCTTCAATTTGTTTTTCTAGATACTCCTTTTCACCTCACAACAAGTCTCACTCCGTAGTCATTATGATGAGCTATTGCTATTGTTTCCCATGAATAGAAACTTCCTCATTATGGTGATTTATCAATTGAAGGGTGGAAGTTGTGATAAGATGAAATATTTGGGATGGAGACCATCCCTAAATACCATTTATAGAAAAAGTGTCAACTAGAGGGATTTAGGCCTGTAGAGGATGACAACTAGTGATAGATCTCCCAAAGTATCCCTAAGGCAAAGTTTTTAGCTCTGGACTTTATTCCTTTTCGAATTCATCCTGAATCCTAGCAATAACACTCAAAGGAAAAAGAGTAACTACATATTGTTATTGTGTAAATAAATGAAAAACCTCTCTATAGTGAGTTGAATCTTGAGTGAACAAAGAAACCTCAACTATTTTTTTTTTGTTGGAATCTAGCTAGGATGCAAATGTGAATTGCATAGGTGGCACTATAACTTCTTCAATATGAAATTGAAGTTCAACTATAGTATGTGGTAAGTGTGCAATCTCTGTAAGATTTGATTCAATATTCATGTCATCACTATCTTCGCCAATGTTTCGAGGGTCATTGATATCAAATATAGTGGTAGATTTTGATGCATTATGTGGTGACGAACCATGGGAATGTGTAGACTAGGTAGTTGAAGAAATATGATGTTACTCAACAATTTTGATACCCTCAATAAGTATTTAGGCTCATTTTTAGTAAGGTCAACAATATGTGAAATTTGAATAATAGGATTGGCTTAGGTGTAATCATGAGCCAAAGAAAAGGCATCAAAGGTGGAAGGGGAATAACAAATATTGTAGGTGGAGAAACATAAATTGGACACATAGAAACAAAGGGTATTATTGGTGGCTTAAATTCCATACCAACAAGAGGAATAATTCTAGGAATTTGAGAACTAGAAATAGAAAAACTCACCATGGAACCGACTTTAGACATGGTATTACAGATAGAAGACATTGATTCCCGTAACTTCTTCATCATCGTTTCGAGATCCTATTTGGGGCTAGCTATGCACTTTCTGGAAGACAGTGGAACATCAACAACGAAACCATGAAGGTTCATTTCATCCATATAATAAATGATCTCACATTCTTTTTGCATGCATTGAACTCTAGGCCACGATAGGACCTCATTATGAAATCCTTCCTATGACACATAATAGGGTAATGGCCTCATCTTGAATGTATGAGGGCCAATAGTTTTAGGGTGAAAATATGTATTACCATGAATTATCCAAAACCATATTTGATGTGAATACTTGCCCAAAATCAGCTTTGACACACAAGCCAATGTTTGCATAACATACAACATTTTAGTATGTCATTACTCAAATTCTGCCGCATTTAATTACTTGTTGGTGGGATTAGTCCACATTCTCCAAGGAGCATAAGTGAGAGCAAGAGGATCACCCTCTGAAACTTCAACTAGATCCCTACCCTTTGGTTTGCATCACTTTGTCATTGTAATGGAAAGAACTAAATATGCATAAATAAAATATGACTCCCACTTTTATACATCAATGCAGGCTTCAAAGAAATTATTCAATAAATAACTGCACTAATTCAAGGATTTACCCCACACATAGACCTCTATGACGAATATGGTATGTAAAGTGCACTCTCCCTTTCTATAATGCTACATAAGCTTCCCATTAATAATGTAGCATGAAAAATTTATTATTTCATCACTAATATTATTGATGAATAACGTGTGGCATTTCTATTCAATGTCATACTTTTGGTACAAGTTATCATCCCCTTTCTTTTTTTGTGTTTCGAAACTCTCTGGAAGGCAGTTGGAAATTCTGATCCATTCTTTGTCAACCTAGTGATTTCGTGAATTTCCTCCACATGAAGAGGATACTTCCTTTAAATCCACAATGATCCTCCATGAAAGAAACTGATAAGAAACTTGGTGCAACACATGACTTCACCTGCGGTGCCAAATACAAGAAAATTGTGCAACCTAAAAATTGTTGATCTTTGAAAAGGAAGAAATTCATCCTTGACCCTCAAGGTAACACCATGAGCTGAAGAAGCACTGGAATTCATATAGGCTTCATAATGTAAGGTAGGAAAAAGAGTAGGGTTGAACAAATCATTGTCGACTAGGGTAGCCTTTTTGTATTTTCCAAAAGTATCCGCTATAGGAAAATGTAAGGATTTGAGAATCCTACGGAAATTGTAATTTTGGCACCATGAATCATGGTTGATGATTGGTGACTATAGACCAACCAAAAAAAATGGATGACAGGGGACTAGAGACATAAAGAAATGGATGTATAAGTTAGGGAAAAAAGATATTGAAGACATAGACACACTAAACAAATATACTATAGAATGTATTACTTCTAAGAAAAGAAATACGAAAACATGGAGTGATTATACCATTGGAAAGTAATTGTAAAAACTTGGAAAATCAAATTACATTATGATATTGATAAGAGTTGGGGCATGAATTTCTATGATATGACATGAAAAGGACAAAAAGGGTATGCCATGACAACAATAATAATTGTAAATGGTACATTTATATGCCAAAATGAAAATGAAATCGAGAAATAAATGTGATGGGGATACTTACTAGATAAATGAAAAGACTCACATTAATGATAAATTAGATGTTTGAAATGACACTCTTCACTTTTTCTCCCGGACCAAAATGAGTTATAGTGGGTCACAACTAAAACTAAGATGAAGGACTAATCCAAATAAAGAAACTAACAGATTGAAGAAACTAAACAAACTAACTAACTAACATGAACAACTTAAACCTACACCTAACTAATTCCCCCTTTTCAAGAGAGAAAATCATGAAATTGATCTTTAATGACCATGGTAGGGCTTCAGGCGTGCACCATTGACCCAACCAAGAAAAAGAGCATGATTGAGCTGAGCAAGCTTAACAGATTGGTGATCTCTTATTTTTGCAATAAAGAAGGGACCTAACCAATCCATTTATCACTTACCAAGATGCTTAATATACTTAATGTCATAGAACAATACTTGATCTCACACAAAGAAGAACTTCATTTTAATATTTTTGTCTAGTGAATCTTTCTTTCCTTCTTTCTTAATAGTTTGATGGAAAACTATAAGGAACTATTGCTCTTCTAACTTTGATAACTAGTGTAGATGCCCTCCAATAGATTCATCCTATGACATTATAGTCACTTGGGTAATGAAAATATTTGGAACAATGAATTCAACTGGTACTACCACTTCTTGACCATATACAAGTTGGAATGGAGCATATTTATGCAATCATTTTATAGTGGTGTGGTAAGCACATAAAGTAGTTAGAACTCGTTCATCCCAACCATCCCTATTTACGAAACAAAATTTAGTAAGCCCCCTTTCCAAAATTTTATCAAGAGCCTAAATAGTCCCATTTTCTTGTGGATGATATGGGTTTCTTTTGTGGCACTAGACCATAAATTACCATAATAGAGTAGCAATAATTTTGTTAATAAATTGTGATCCCGAATCACTATTAAGGATTCTTAGGCATCCAAGTTTGGTGATAATATTTTCAAATATAAACCTCACAATAATATCAACAATACAATCCTTCACAAGATCTACTTCACCTCAACACATTAAATAGTAAGGCATAGTGATAATATAGCTGGCTTTAGAGTGTCGCGTAGGAAGTTTTATGGGCCCCATAAAATCGATAACCCACTTCTCAATGGCTTCAAGAACTCAAATTGGATGGAGTGGAAGCTCAATAAGAGGTGATGGTTACCCAACCCTTTAAAAAACATCACATTTCCTGTAATATTCCTTCACATCTTTAAAAAGAGTAGGCCACCAAAAACCAACGTGTGTCATTTTCCTTGAAGTTTCCTTTCCCCAACATGTTCTCTGACAACGGAAGAATGGCATTACCACAAAATATTTTCCCTTTCATGGTTTAGAAGACATCTGCATAGAATATCATCAAACACCATTTTATACACCTAAATTGCAATAGGATGATAGTCTACAATATGTACCACCGTATGCTTCTTCTTAGTCATTGTACAGTCATCAAGACACTTTCCAGTTTCCAGAAATAGAACGATATCTTCCAAATAATATTGTACCACTTCAATTCAGAACAAGTTTGCATCCAACTATTGGTCATCAACTGACCATCCTGTTTCACCAGCCTCCAAGCGAGAAAGGTGATTTGGGCCGACATTGGAGAGGTTGGGTTTAATTATAACTTCAAATGAGAATTCCTGAAGCAATAAAAGGCATTTACATATTATCCCTTCCAAGAAAGGTTCATTAACAAGATACTTTAAGGAAAAATGATCGGTAAAGGATTTCAAAGGGTCACCAAGAAGATAATTTCTAAACTTCTAGAGAGTATACACCATAGAAAGAGCTTCCTGCTCTGTGATCATTTAATTCCTCTCATGATTAGAGAATTTTTTCTGGAAAAATAGTTGGGATGATCAAGATTACCCTCACCTAGTTGCGCTAAAATAACACCCAAAGCAATACTGAAGGACTCTATATGGGCATGAAACTCCTTGTTCCAATTTTGATAAACAAGAATTGGAGCACCCTCAAACTTTTATTTTAATGTATTGAATGTTGTATCACACTCAGTAGTCCATACGAAACATTCAAATTTCTTCAATAATTTCTCCAATGGTGTAGTAATAAAGGCGTAGTTATGTATTAAAATACTATAATATCCTTTGTGCACTAATATAGATCACAACTCCTTAACGCTCATGGGTGGAAACACATTTAAAATTACTTCAACCTTAGCAGGGTCCACACAAACACCATCTTTATAGATAATATTCCCAAGAAATGTACCAGAGGGAACAACAAATATGCATTTCTTTAGAGTCAATGGGATATACAATTGTCAATAATGATAAAACATCACCCTCAATAAGCTAGAGTGCTTCTTTAAAATAATATATATTTTCCAATCATCAATGTACACTTCAAGGAATTTATGAATATAATGTCTAAAAGAAGTAATAACAATTTTAGAAGAAACAATGAGAGCATTTATGAGGCCAAATGGAATGACATGGTAAGAATCTGAACCCCATGTCATTGTAAAAGTTGTGTCCTTTTATCCTCCTCAGCAATAAAAACCTAATGATACCCAAAAAAACCATATGTAAAGGAATAAGCTTCATTCCCCACAACATTGTCTAATACTTCACTGTTGAAGGGAGTAAGAAATGGGTCATGCACACAAGCATGATTAAGATTTTTGTAGCCTATGCAAACTTTGGTGTCATATAAATCCTTCTTATTTTGAATAGAAATAAGTCTAATCCACTTTGCTTCATCAATTGGAAATATGATACTTGTAGCTAACATCTTATCAATCTACTTCTTCACCTTCTCTTTAACCCGTGGATTCAAGCAGTATGGACGATGCTTGATTTTCCTTGAATTTGACCTAAAAATAAAATTCATTTCTCCAATATCTCCTTTGATTCCCTTAAGCTCTAAACTTATTGTGGGAAACAAATATTCATATTATTTTAATAACCTGTCGAAAATATCTTTTGTGGTCTGCTCATCAAAATAGTCACCAATAGAGGCTAACTTGGGCTTCCCTTCACTTCTAATACTATGTTTCCACAATTTTGAAGGATTTACACATGGGGCATATTTTACATGAGTGTCCTTTATATTTCACTCCCCTTCATACTCCTTAAAAGATAGATTCCTTAACTCCTACAAATCATCTTGCCACAAGAAATGGCTTCATGAAATCCAGATTCATACAAATGTCCAAAATCTTCATAATTGCTACACTCATCAACATGCTTTCCAGTAGGAAATAATACTCTCTTTATTTCTTTTAAATCCTATATTATTTTTTACTCCTCATCCAATAAAGATAATTCAATATAAAAATGGACTATCAACACCTCCCAATTAGTTTTCTGCCTCTTCATTTCTTTATTCATGTACCAAGCTTACATAAATGTCCCCAATGTATGAATAAATTAATGCACCCAGGTTTCCGTAGGTAGTCCATTTTTTGTCCAAATAGCACCACAAGTCTTAATATGCTTATGTGTAGTACTATGTTGAGGCCTCGGAAATCGTTTCCACAACATCAGGGATAACCACCCGGTCCGAACCTTGGTACAACTCCTTTTCCGTTTGGAATGGTGGCTCCGACTGGAGATAACGGGACCAGTTTCCCGATAATGAAATAAAAGGGATGGATGGGTGATGAATAAATTGCTTAAATGATAGGCGAATGACTTATTCTATTGACAAAAATAGGG
>APFE030322619.1:88388-137702 GCA_000404065.3 Pinus taeda
CATTCACTGTTCATATCATCGATACATATATACGTCTGAAAGGAGAGCATGCGATAAACAACCAATAGTGGAATGCATAAGGAATGCTGTGAAAAACACACATATATATATATATAAGCGATAATAGAAAGAGCAATTTCAATAACAATTCATATAACGAAAAAGAATACAGACGCAGATAATAGTACCATGTGAGCTGTAGATCGATCCGAAATATCAATCGCTATTCAAAATTCCTTCTTCAACACAGAAATGCTTTCAAACAATGACAATAGTAAAAATTTGCATAAAAGCCTTCCTCATCAAATTCAGAATAATTGGTCAAGTTTCATAAAAGAATATCCCTGAAGTACAATAGTGCAGCTTCAGGGTTTAAGTCATATACAAAACTTTTACGACCCTTTCTAAATGCGTGAAAGGGTCTTTAAATACTACTAAACTAAAAAAATCTATGAAACAAAATCCTACTAAATTGGTATCAGTAAATCTGGTCTACTTCTCAGGGGCGATCTAGCAGTCGGTGAAATGAGTCATGCCTCAGGTTGTTTGCCCTTAAACCTTAGCTGGCTTATCGCGAGCATTGGTTCTACTTCTGGCGGTTTGTTGAGGCGTAAACTGAATTGGGCAGTGAAGGTGGCATCCTGGATGTCAGCTAAAATATAACCGACAGCATTAGTGAGGCACTTCAAGACGGCTCTTTGGTTGTATGGTTTGATTAGGAAGAACCAATACGCATCCCATGTCAGACTGTTGACTCCAGCGATCAATCTTGCGCTTTTTTCCAGGTCCGGATAGCATGAGTGCTCCAATATATTTGTTGTCGTTAATTGACCTGGAGTGCATTGGGAAATTATGTTAGATAAATACAATGTATTATTCACTAATTCAACCAAATTTCCACTGATTGTCCTGCATCTGGAAGTCGCTCTTTCTGCTTTCATCAGTTGTGATTGCCATTCTATGAATAATATCTCTTTGTGCGATTCTAGAATTCTTGGTAGATTAGCTGCCTAGCCTAAATGTGAATCCTGCCATTCTATAAAGTTTTTCAGTGTGTCTTCTGCCTGATCCAAGTCAACCCTTGCTTTGTCTACCTTTTCGCTTATAGATGCTGACAATTCGCACAATGGTTCTGCTCGTATAAGATGTTGACATAATAGCTTAACCTGATTAATTAATCCCTTATTTAGTTGGAGCGCTTCTGCTTTAAATTCATCTATCTTAGGGAGATTTTTCGTTTGCTCAATTTGAGTAGTCAATTGAGCGATTTGTTCATCTTTTGCTTTCATTGTTCCCTCAGTCGATATTCTTAACTGCTCCAGTGCCGCTGATAGCTCTTTTTTCCTTTGTATTGCGCCTTCATCTATCCTTTGTTTTTGCTCTTGTAATTGCTTGATTAGCTGGTTATTGTTCTGCTGCTGTACTAGCAATTCTTTCTCTGCCTGCTCTGCCCTCTGCTGAACTTCAGATAGTCTTGCCTGTAGTGAAGAGATATCCTGATCCTTGGCTTTTAACAAATTGCTCACCTCCGTTGCTTTATCAATAGTCGCCACCGAATATGCTCCAGCGAACTGTGATAGCTTGGTTAAGTCATCGGAGGGGTCAAATTCCTCTTTCCATACAACATTGCCCGTTACTGTTAATTCAGGAAATGGGGAAGGTTGATCAGTTCTTCTCCTTTTCCTCTGTCGCTTTACGACGGCTTTATGCTTGGGGCTGTAAAATATATCTAAAGGGGGGATCACTTTAATTTGCAAAAAGATCTCTCCTGTTGGATCTTTAGGAATTATCTCTAGTTCTTTTGTTTTGGGTAGGCCGCTGGTTTCACCTAACACCGGTTTCAATGTCATTTCCTGTGTATCACCTTCCTTTGAAACCTCATCATCTTTCGAGCACTCTAAGTTATTGATGATAGTACTGAATTGATTCCATTTCTGGAGAAAATTCGGATCAACTAATGGATCATGATTATCTTTAGAGCTGCTCTCCTCTTGGGTCTTTGCTTGGGTTTCTTCTTGTTGTTGTGCATTTTCTTGAGTTACCTCCTGCCTTTGGCTATGCGTTTCCTCCTGCTGTTTTGATGTGGTAGGAGGTGGTGTATTATGTCACTGTTTAGACTCGCTTGACCTGGTTGCTGTCGGTACAGTTGCTAACAGGTCTAGAGGCAGAGTTTGCAACCTTCTTTCTCTGATTCTGTTAAACTCAACTAGGTCTTCATCATTATAAACATTTCAGGCAAGCGACTTGACTTGATACAGTGATTCGGCTGATGTGAACAAATCTTCGAATTTTTCTTCTTTGTGCTCGACCTTGGCCAATTTGGCCTGGTCGAGCGCATTGTAAGCGATCTTTCTTGGATCATACTGCCTCGTTGGCAGAGTAGCCAGGGTGAGAAAATTCATTTTCCCGGCTTCCTTCTCTGCATGCTTGATGTCAGGCAGGGTATACACTCCAATTCGCAATGGAAAAGAAGGCCAAACATGTTTTTTTAGCTCTTTTCAAGGTTTGGGTAACCCCTTCAACGCTGATTTGATAAGCTACCTCCCTGGCAAGTAGCTTATCAGGGATGTAAAGTGGTAGCACATGTGGCTTAGCCTGACTGCCAAAAACTCTGATATAGGTGAATTTCTCCTCCCCAAACCAACTCGCTACTGCAGTCAAATCTACCGCTACTTGCTCGGATATTTTAGTGGCAGGCTTATTAAAAATTGAATAATGAATTGGTAACATGAAACCGTTGTAGATTTGGTACAGGTGGTGCTTATAACTAGTCTTCCAAAGTTTTCGATGATATATGTGAATGGGTGTGGGGTCTTGCGACGTCCACCTCCATCCCAGCACAGGAAATTCAGAATTAGAACACAACACTTCCATAATATATTCACTATAGTAAAATGGCGGAATAACCCTCTCTGTGACATGATAGTCAGACCTAAAGTCAAGAATGGCTTTGGCTAACTTGTCAGATAATATGACCGCCGAGTTGATGATTTCTCCACTACATGCTGCCTCAATTAGGGGGACCATTTCTATGGTGATATTGGCAGAGTCATGCAATCCCCATAGCCTACACAACATAATTCCAGCATAACAGTAAGGTGAACACAGGGAGTCAACTGAATACTTACCCGAGGTTTCATGCTTTTGTTTTGCTGGATTCTGTCTCCAGCCTCAAATTGGTTCAGATTTGGTCTCGTTCTCTGCTCGAAACTTCTCCAAAAATGCAGCATTATACTTCTTCTCTTCTCGTGGTAGGTGATACATTAGCCTTAGGTCTTCGGCTCGAAACGAACCGAACACCCTCCCATCCATAGTTTCAAACAGTCTATTGATAATTGGGAGCTCTTGGAGTGACCACCTTACCACATCTGTGTAAGGAAGAACCTGCTCCCGAGCCGCTATTCTGTGTAGGAAGGAGTCAGCCAAGTCTTTTAGATTGGCATCAGATTTGCTGGTATTATCGCATAAAATCTCCATTTCGGTCACCATTGGCCCTTTGGCCTCAATCAAATTATAAGTCCCTTGCCAAGTGGTCTTGGGGAGTCCTAAGCATGTTGTATATGATATTATTCCTTTGTTCTTCCTAGTTGGATCAGCGACAGTTAGCCCTGCGGCTGGCGGAGCAGTAGGCATTGTAGTCTTCTTGGATTTCTTTCCCATTCCACTTTCTTCTGTTTCTACGAAAGAAATCTGCGCAGAGTGAAAGATAAGCGCAACACATGCAACAATATCATGAATTGAATAGAATGAAATATATATATATCTTGGCACATTCACAGTAATTAATCGACTTAAGGTGGCCTTAGGATCAAATACGTGGATAGGTTTCAAGCTTGCTTTTCTTATTAAATGGTCGTTACGGCCTGTCAGTCTCATTAATTACAATTGCTTCGATTAATGGATAAATGATTTATTTGAAGCATGCTAAGGGCGATTTGGCGGTTTGAACACGGATGAGCGGCTTTTCCAAAGGATATGGCCTTAATTACGAATAAATCAAATCAAACTGCCTTTATGACTGTTACCTTGAGAACTGTGCCATTTACCTTTTTGCGAAATCGGGCATCGGGGAAATGCTAAGTGATTGCATTGGTTTTGCTTGGAATCCCCGATCACCGATATCCGATATCGCATCGCGTCGGGCATCGCTGGTAGTGCCGCTTAGGATGAGGGCATGGTGAGTCACTGATTGCCGATAGCGATATCGCATCGCATCGGATGAGGAGAAGCTTAGCTGTGCTTTAGATGTTATCGCCGATTGCCGATTGCCGATTTCGCATCGCATTGTAGCAAGGATCATTACTCGTGTTACTTTATGCTTTGATGATATCCGATAGCGATTTCGCATCGGCGAAAACTAACATGTCCCTTACATTGTGTTTTCTTTGTCATTGCGATATGCGATCTTGCGATCGCTTTATCGCAATGATAAAGATAAATCATTTTATATCGGGGTTTTTTGATTGGTTTTATTAAAAAGCCTCTTTGTGAAATAGAACTTTAAATTGATACCAATTTGAAACAAAAATTAAAAAAGGGACCCATTTCACATTGTAGTTTTTTTGGAATTTTAATGATATGAAATGGGGGGTTGTTGTAGGGCACAACATACTATAAACTTCATATACAAGAATTTTAGCTGAATGTTTCTATGGAAAAACACATTGACATATCATAAAAAATTTGACTGATTCCTAGTCTTGAAGCTGATTGCGATGAGCTCCCCACCATCTCGTGGGGGTTTCTTGCAAAGAAACATCCATCAAAGAAATATTTTTCCCTTCTTCAATTGTTGAATCAACTTCCTTAATAAAATTGACAACATATCTTATACTATTAAAATTAGGGTAATCCCTCGCCTCAATACCAATCCAACGAGAACAACAAACAATTGTACAATGTTTAGAGTGAAATTCATGATCTCCTTGTTGCCAATCGTCCAATGAAACATATGAAAAAACTTATGTTCTTTGAACACTTCTCTAGTTAATGGAACCATATGTTGTAGGATTGATATAGTCTTCTCGTTTTCCTGCAGTGAGCTAATATAACTAATCTGGAAGATTAGGCCCTTCACCATCATCTATAGGATCTGTAAACCTTGTGCCTTGATAGAGATCTAATGGATTTATAACACAAAATCCATATACTTAACAATTCAGAGTCTCTCACTTGAGGTTAATAACAAAATAATTCTCAAATTCCCAATCTATCTCCAACAAAGATAGATAGGGGTCTTTATCACCCATAATGTCTATAAATTCAAAGCCTACATGTGTCTTTACTCCCACAATATCAACTTCAACATATTCAAGGTGACCAATTCGAAGAATGCAATACTGATTAGCCATTCATAGTTAAATAGGAGAAAATACAAACTTAGTCTACCCCAATGCCTCCCAAGTTTTCCTCGGTAGGATAATAACATTAGATCCTAAATCCAGCATAGATTCTTTGATCTCAAAACCTACAACTTAGGCATCAACTCAAATTTTTCTTCTTGTTATTCTCTTATTATGATGAACAAGTTTGGAGTTCCATTCAAAAAAATTGCTAGAAATAGGTATTTCTAAAAATTCTTCATCCTTAATAGTTGTCTTAAGGTTTTTGCGCAGCTAGCCAAAAAAATTTTAAACACTCATAACTTGTAAAGATAATTTAAACCACTCCATAAGAGGCTGGGAAATCCCCTAAGAAAATATGGGACTCCTCATTTGTACCTTTTCTTATTTTTTTACATGAGGGTTGTAAGAAGAAACTAATTGCTTAAATATTTTAGCTGCATCCTTGTAGTATTATTTATGTTGATTAGGATCATATGACTTGTTTGGTGATGCTCGATTTATTATAGTGAGTTCTTATAGGGTCTCTTTATCTGCGCTAGTCCTTTTTCCTTCTATATTGATAATATTAATATCATTCATTGGAGTTAGTTTGGGCCCTCAAGGTTTTGCATTGATGGAATTTTCTCCTCTTTGCTAATTACACTCTTCCTAGCGAGGGATCCATTGAGGGAAATATTTAGTTGTATGCATATTTAATCCACAATGGAAGCATAAAGGTCTCCTAGGTAGTGGACAATCGTGGGCAACATGACCCTCTTGATCACAATTATAGCAATGAACTTGAACTCTTCCTCTAGTTGTCGCCACCCTTGAATTTCCTCCTCACCCTAGAGGAGCTTTGATGACTCTAAATGCAGTGCAGTTGAGATGATCAGTCGAAGCATGTAGATATTTACAGTAGTCTATATGGTGATTTGAGGACCCACAAAACTGAGAAAGCATATTGTTCAGGGCATTTGAGTACTTCTACAAAATAGGACAAAGATGGGCTGGATTTCTATAAGTACGGTATATATCATATTATTTATTAGTAGGTGTACCTATAGCATTACTCAAGTAATTATATAAAGTTTACGTAAATATTTAGAACTATGTATGTAGTTATAACAAAGCCTTTTATAGAATTAAATACTTGGACATACATGAGAACGTAATAATATATTTTTTTTAAAAGAGGCACATAATTCATAGCCACTCCATACACAAACACATAGAACTATCACCACAACGCGTTCTTTATTAATAAAAATGGACCATTACAACATATATTTGTGAAGAGCATGTGATATTTCACTAGATAACACCAACAGATTATAGTGGTAGTAATATACAATCTAAAAATAGACATAGGACTTCAATCTTCAGTCCAAAAACATTTTGGCATGGTCTCAATCTCCCTCCCTCTTCTCTTGCTCACTCCTTGTGGATTTTATAGATTTTCCTTCTTGATCCTACTAGCTTGGTTTGGTCATTTTGATCACTTTGATCATGTTCACGTCATCTGGTCGTCTTTGACAAATCCTAGTGCTTTGGTCCTTATCACCTTGGTTATTTTACAATAAACACATATATCCTTCTTCTGAGGCTTCTACAAGTCCTAAGACATTTCTCACCTCCACTTGCTACTTCCCTTTTCTTTTCTCGGTTTCTGACTAGTTTGATTGATCACTTACTTTCTTGTTCCACTGATCCTCTCCGCAACCTTTTTCCAAATCGTCCTTAGTCAAAGTTTTCCTAAAAAATTAAGAACCTAACAAAGGCTACTAGCCCTAGTTAAAAAGTAAAGGATCATGATATGGCTATTTTTAGAAACTAGAAAAGATTGGAAATAATTCCTATAGACTCAGTATATAGCCATACATGTGCATTTACATATTGGCGAATGTGGAAAATATTAAATTTTATGAACCTTCCATGCTGGATCAGGAAGAGGATTAGGTCCTACCTTCCATATAGGACTTACCTATAGATGCTAAAGAATATTTCATAGAAGATTCAATTTAGTATAGGAGGTCCATAACTATAATACAAGGGTAACATGACCTTTGGAAAATTGGGTTGAAAGGACAACTTCCAGGTAAGGCTACATGGTACCTTATGGAGAAGGTAGATGAAAACATTCCTCTTATTATGTAGTAAAACATTTTTGGGACAAAAGAACTTCCAAAAGAAATAGGTATAATGTGGATTAGATCATTATGCTATTTTGTATCTTTATTAATGCTTTCAAAGTAAAAAAGTATGAGAAACCATCTCACAGAATCATGTTCACTACTATTCCCAATTTGGAAAATTGGGTAAAAACAATTTAGGATCCATTTTAATTCCATAAATGAAAACTTTTTATGGTACCAACCTTACCATGGACCTATATTCCTTAAAAAAAACAAAGAGAGTTTTCCAACAGTGTAGTGATCACCACGATTGAAGCTTACATGAGAAAGCTATGTCTCAAGAATATGGCCTATCGTGGTTGACAACCATAATTTGAGAGGACGCCATGTAAACCCAAAATAATAGTAGAAATGGGGTTTTCCATGTGGGTACTAGTTGGATATGAATTTATATTATAACTGGGCCACTACGAGTAAAATTGGTTCCGTTCTATTCAAGTGTATTTTGTTCCATAGTAGGGAAAAGTAGTTGTCAATGGATAGAGATAGAGAAAAATATGTATGGTTTGTCTTGTGTAGTATTCCATAAGCCATAACTCTTGATCCTTTTTATTTGCATCATTTCCATTTGGAGAAAGAGACACCGAAGCAATGTCATCCTCCAATTGGGTTTTCTCCCATAAGGGTTTTCTAGAGCATATCTTGGTGTTCTTTCTGGTGTAAGTGATTTTATTTACATGTTCTCTATTTTCCACATTTTATATAATTTATGCATAAGAGTAAATATAATAAGTAATAATATTGAAATCTAGGGAAAATTATCCTTCATAGTATAGATTTAAGATTTTAACGTATTTTCGAATAAGATCTGTTGTGATGAACTATCCAGTGTAATATCCACAATAGTTTACAGATCATATGTTGATGTTGTAGATGATTTTTTCCCAACGTAATATGATGTTGGACTGAGAATGTGAAATAAAAATTTCAAGTTTATTTGAACCCTCTCTTGGAGTGGCATCATTAATTTTATGATATTATAGCTATTGATAAGAATATTTCCCCAAAAGAGACTTGTTTTGAAGAAGGACTAGTTCATAATGTTAATTATTTTGTTGGATTTCATCTCATTGAAGTTGTGATTCAAAATAGAGAAATTTGAGTTTATCTTGTGAATGTTCTAGAAATGTTGGGACATTTGTGGAAGTAAATCTTCCAATTTCAGTTACATCTTGAATAGTAGACGGTATTAGAATATTAAGTAACCTTAATACTTCATCAATTAGAGTCATATTTTCAACAACTCGAATCCACTAAATGAAGTGATCCGGATTTAAACAAGAACGCAATAAAATACAGAGATAACCATAAAGACACATATGCAGCGGAAATAATACTTCATTTCATTACTGTAAAATACTGAAATATGCTTACAAATAGAAATGGAAATAACCCAGCTAGGGCGACGGTAGCTTATCTCTGAGAAGAGATGTAGCGGCTACATGCCTCTGAACTATCTTACAATGAGGCTCAAGGGAATTTTTATTATTGAACAATAAGAGAAAACCCTAAACAACCAAAACCCTAACCCAAGGAGATGTAACACCAAGAGTTTGTGGGCCCCGTTGGGGTGAGTTGGACAGCCAACTTCCCGGGGTCATGAATTGGTCATATTATCTCTGTTTGATGCGCATGATAGCCTGTTGGAAAGATATATTCGAGGACTACAATGAAAATGACAATTTTAAACAAAAAATCACTTGCAATAGATTTCCAAAAAACGTCGTTTAGCGCCTCAAAACGACTTTGAAAGTTTAGGACACGAAAAACTGCTAAAAATAGTAAACCGTGCTACAATTTAGGAAACTAAAAAGACTGAAAGAGACAGTTGTGGGGGTCCAAATGGGAATGGTGGGCGGCCACCAACATCCACCTGGATCATTCCTCCCCCCTTAGGAAGCAATGGTCCCCATTGCATTGAGTTCCTCCTTGAGATGACGAAGCTTCTGCTGAGCTGGGTCTTTAGTGAGCTATTTCACAATCTCTCATGTGTCCAAAAATGGTGGGAAGCATGGTCGATGATTGTCCACATTGAACACTCGGTGCAAGTGAAGCAATGGCGGAATGCTATGCTTCAATGCATTGTTGCCTGTAGCCTAGGTACTGGTGTAAGGACCATGTCGGAGTGGTCTGAGTTTCTGATGGGTTCTGGTAAGGCGTTCTCTCTGCGGATGCAACCAAAATTTGTCGCCCACCTAAAACTTGTGTGGTACCCCTGTGGGTGGGGAGAAGCTGTTCCTATGTTCTTTCATGACCGTCTCCCTTTGTTGTTGCTGCTACGTGGAGGAACCCTTTGCGGGGGTCATGGATGTAGCAACGATCTTCCCCTTACTTTGGGAGCGAACCAGATAGAAAATGAATTTCCTAGTCTGGGAGATGAGCTTTTTGCCTTTCTTGGCAGTGATCAAAGAGGTGGCGGTAGGTGTGGCTACCTCCGGTATCTTGTATAATGAATTATCTAAAGAAATAATGACAGTGTGAGGCGTTGACTCATACACATCATGGTGCCTCCACAAGTATGGCTGGCCTAATAGTACATCGCAAACATCCAAAGGTGTAACGTCACACAATACCTCGTCTGCGAAGGGCTTGATGCTGTAGGGAAGGTGGCACTGCTTTCAAACTTTGAGATCTCATCCTTCATGAAGCCACCTGATACTATACGGCTGTGGGTGTGGTGTAGTCGGTAGGCCCAACTGCTTCACGACCTCTGTTGAAATGAGGTTCTTTTGGCTCCGAATGTCAACAATGAATTGTAGCGGTGAACCCTTCACCCACATTTGTGAGTGGAAAAGGCGCTCCCCTTCCTCTGGGTCTTCAGGCTCATTCTTCTGGATCTTGGTGGTGGCAATAGTGGCGTTGGGCTCCGCATTAGTGATCTGCTTCCCTTTGCCATTCCCCTTGTCAAGTTATGGTTCAGGGTCAGAACATGCATCTGATTCGGTAGCCTTCAATTCGGCCACCAGTGACTGCTTGGTCCACCACTCACTTGTGTTATGAGTGGGACTCTTGTGGAACTCACACCACTTTCCTATGTCCTTCTTCGGCTTCGTGGTGTTGTTCTTTTCTTGCGGCTTCGACAGGCTGTCTTCGGTCACCCCACCTTGGCTTTGTCCTTTGGGCTTCGGATTTGCAGATCCAAAGTCTCGCTTCTTTTGTTTGAACTTTTGCTCGATTTTGACAGCGTATCGGTATGCTGTGCCGAGTGAGGAGATGTTAAAGAACTCCATCTCTTCTTAGATGTATCTGTGTATACAGCCGCGGTTTTTGAGTACCAGATGCAGCTCAGAATATTTGATACCCAACTGTGTGTGAAGGGTATGGAAAATGTTTGTGAACTCTGGCACATCTTAGTCTTGTCCCTGCCATAGTGTGGTCCATTTGATGTATTTGTCCTCATAGCCTTTGATAGGGTAGTACTGCTCTTTGATGGCATCCCAAAAGTCATTCCAAGTGGGTGTGGCTGAAGATAATGAGCCTGTACTTTCATCCTTCTGCTCACAGTAGGTTTCCCACTAGTCCTTGACATGGGGGGCTGCTTTGAGAAGAGCGAAAACAATCCTTTCCCGACTTGAAAATTCATGAACAGAAAAATACCCATATAGGAGATTTAACCATTTATCTATGGCATCTGTGTTTATTTGACGCTCGAAGATGGGGATTTCAAAATTAAGTCATACCTTAAATGGTGTGGTGTTTTCAGAGTAGTTGTTGGAAGCCGATGCATCGCCTCTGGGTAGCCACTAAAGGATCTGTGGAAAGCTATCCATCATCACGTTCCTTCGCCGCTCGAGCGCTTCTTCGAGCAAGATTTTGATAGGATCTCCTGTCCCCTTGTCTTTCTTCTCATCCACCATGGGAGGCCATCGGGATTTGCGAGGCTCGTCTTGCAAAGGTTCAACTAGTTCAAGCCCTAACTCCTTATATCCCGACCTCGTTGGGGACATGCAAAGAAAAACAGAGAAAAAGCAGACCGCTTTGATACCATTGATCCATATTTAAATAGGAATGCAATAAAATACAGAGATAACCATAAAGACAGATATGCAACATAAATAATACTTCATTTCATTACTGTAAAATATTGAAATATGCTTACAAATAGAAATGGAAATAACCCATCTAGGGCGATGGTAGCTTATCTTTGAGAAGAGATGTCGCGGCTACATGCCTCTAAACTATCTTAAAATGAGGCTCAAGGGCCTTATTATTATTGAACAATAAGAGAAAACGCTAAACAACCAAAACCCTAACCCGAGGAGATGTAACACCAAGAGTTTGTGGGCCCCGTTGGGGTGAGTTGGACGACCAACTTCCCGGGGTTGCGAATTGGTCATATTATCTCCGTTTCACATGCATGATATCCCGTTGGAAAGATCTCTTCGAGGACTATGACACAAAAGATGATTTTGGACAAACAATTGCTAGTATTAGATTTCCCAAAAAACATCGTTTACGGCCTCAAAATGACTCCGGAAGTTTAGGACCCAAAAAACTGCTAAAAATAGTAAATCGTGCTACAATTTAGGAAACTAAAAAGACTGAAAGAGACAATTGTGGGGGTCCAAATGGGATAGGTGGGTGGCCACCAACAACCACCTAGATCATGAAGGCTAGAATGTTCTATCGAAAATGCATTCCTCTTGTATGATTAACTTGCACAAATTCACATACCATGAAATACATATAAATGATCAAATCATAACCAATGACAAATTGAACCAAAACCTCCACTCTTTACAATGGAATTGTATGGCAATTAAATCCTCACAATTTAGTATACCTAAGGGGGATCATATGGGGTACGAAGGGAGGTACCCAGGGGAATAATGTGATGTAATCGTATATAGTTAATAAACAAAGTGCTTAACTCACATTATGCAAGGGACCAAAAGTAGTGAGAGAATATTGTAATAGGCCCATCGTACTGGATGTATGGTATTAAGAGACCCATGGAAATTACCTATAGTATTGTATGTATGAAGCCTATATAGAAGCTAGAGACTACCCATTGAGATATGTCAAGTATGGTTTTGTATTGACAAGAGATGGCTCATGAAGTGTTTGTTGAAATAAGTATTTGCTTAGAGGGTTGGGAGGGTGAATAAGTAATTAAGAAACTCTTTTCATTTTCTTATTATGATTTTAGTCCCTTCTTATATTATTTAACTTTTGAGGGAGTTCATTCACAAAAATAGTGAGCCAAAACTATTTCACACCCACATGTTCAATCAACAATCACATGAGAAACACACATTTGACACAGTGTTTTCTGACATGGAAACCCAGAGGGAAAAAACCACCAATTTGTTGTTTGTTTATGATGTAAGTCAAGCACCCACTTAATTACATCTATTTGTTTATGAGCACCCACTCAAAGAAGGCACCGACCCCCTTTGGTTATCAAGCACCAACTTTCCAAGTGGCACCAACCTCTTTAGTGTGCAGGCACCAACCTACTCTTGCCACTTCTTTACTATTTCATACAATTTTAAAAATGAAAATAGAGGCATACAATTGTACAAGTAAACTACCAATAAATGGTTGTTTGTAGATTGAACTTCTAAACTTTTCATTTTTTCTTCACTTACAACATATCATCTTTTGCTGCTCATGACAACACTTCCTCTACACTCTGCCTTCAATATCAAGGGCTCTTCACTGATTGCTCTTCAACACTACCCTTGCAATTCTTTACACATCCCTCTCACTACTCTATTAGATAGAGTCCTCTCAAGTGCTTCAACCTCTCTGTCATGATTCCCTTCACTCACAGAACAACACACTCACACATTTTCTCAACTCCCTACATTTCTCCATTGGCGATGATGGTTTTTGTTCCACAGAGGCACTCTACACAATTTAGTATTTTTTGTCTATCCTTTAGTTGCCCAACTATTCTTAGGCATGGATCCCTTCCCTCTCCTACATCTTCTAATAGTTTCTTATCACAGTACCCAAAATAGAGATGGACCTTACAGTTCTCCATAGTCTGGTTGTGTAGAGCTCCCATGATGAGAAATTAATGCTCCGGTGACTTGCACACTTCTCTGAGACTCCCAATATTACTTATCGCACCAAATATATTTGACAAATCATAGAGGTGACCACTTTGGTCTCATTTAATACAACCATTTGTGCACATGAAGTAGTTGATCTCTTATTTCATTCTCTCCAACTTATCTCTACTACAAATGTTGTCCTTGATTTGTTGTTACAGAGTCTTTAGCAAGTTTAGCCCCTTTCAAACTACCAACTCTTGTGTTCCTACATTTAATCTCACAGCTTCTGACCCATATGCCTTTAAGTCTTTGTACTGTCTTATCAGAGAAATTCCACATCGTTGCAATGATCGTATACTCCTCAGTTCTGATATCCTTATCTGCTCTATCTCTAATCTCCTTGATCATTTCTCCTCCATAGGACCAAGCAATGTGACTTGCCACTTAATATTAAGGTGCTAAGCCTTCAAACTCCTATCAGGAGCCATTCTTCCTTTTTTAACTACTCTACACCCTTGGTTCTTTGAAATCTCACAACCATGTTCCAGCCTAATCTCAGAAGCCCCCTTTATCAAAACTTTTCCAAACTCCAACTGTTCTAGAGTTTTGATGTCTTCAACCTCCGATATGCCGACCTCCAATATGACATCATCACTTCATGTGGCAGCTTGTTATAGGTGACACATGTCACCCTGTTCTGGCCCATTAGACTACTCAATAAGGTTGAATATTCTTGCCACGTGTCTTGTTGTACTTCCATGTCATGATAACATCGGATGCCATTGTAGCTTATTGGAGCCAATCATATGCTGCCATGTGTCCTACTAGAGGAGAGAGAAGAGGGCCCAACCTTTGGTTTTGCAATGAAATCCTTCATTAATATTTATCATCATTCCTCAGTGCTTTTTAATACTGTCAGCACTTTATCGATATTGCAAATTTCAAAGGTTCCTCACTTTAAGAAGTTCAAATACTCCAATACCAAATATGTCGATGTTTTGATCTATTGATATTGGGGTTCCAATATCCTCCAATCTATGATACATCCTACTCCAATGTATCGATCCTCTGATATTCTGATATCGCGAGGTGGCAATGCGCTGATATGCTCACCTCTAATATTCTTATGCACCGATATGCTGGAGCTCCGACATTCCTTCCTTCCTAGGGCTTGAAATCCATGAACTTAGGAATACCGTATATTTTGATCCAGGAGTCTACTTTTGGACTTCCACATATCATTCGAAATCTTTTTCAGATAAATTTCCAATGGAGAGGGTCTGATGTAGGCTTTGAGTCCTTCTATTTCTTCAAAGATGACTACAAACTTCTCTACTCATTGACTCTTTGGAATGCTGAACTCACAACCACCATGATCATCATTTTCTGGCTTCTTCATTAAGCATACAAGAAGCCTATAGCTACCATGGGATTCCTTCCAAACACCGAATCATCATGCTAACCCTTGTTTGACAGCATTGCCAACACTTAGACAACACTTACTACAAGAATCATGTATCTATCATGGGATTCCTCCCAACCACCCAATCATCATGCCGAGTCTTGTTTGACATCAATGTCAACACTTAAACAACACCTACACAACCACCTAGACACCATCAAATGTCCAACAATACCCCCCTTTGGCATTGATGGCAACACCATAACCTCCCCCTCAGGCTAGGCATCGTCTACTCTAATGTAAATATTCTCCCCCTTTTACATCAGTGGAAAAGGAAACTTCTGATGTATTCCCCCTGAACCATTGCAATCTACTCTCCCATGAGTTACACATGCTTAGTAGCTGCCACCACCTTCCAAAATGAAGTCATTTGGAGGGAGGAGTCACAATAATTATCTGTTTCCTGAGATATTCAAATGGTTACCATACTAGTGGCTTCATAAATATATCTGCCAATTGCTCTTTAGTGGGTACATATTCAAGTCTGACAGTGTTGGCTACAACCTATTCCCTCAAGAAATTGTAATTGATAGGAATATGCTTAGTATTTAAATGCATGACTAGATTTTTCGAGATCTTGATGGCACTTGTGTTGTCACACATTATTGGAATGGGATCAGATAACTCTACCTATATATATTTCAAGGTTTTTGTCATTGATAGAATCAACATACAACATGTAGAAATAGTAATATACTTCAATTCAACAGTCAACAGAGAGATAAAGCCCTATTTCTTGTTGACCCATGACACCAAGTATTTACCCAAGAAGAAAGTTTCACCAGAATTACTCTTCCTATCATCAAGATTTCTGGCACAATCTGCATCTGTGTAGGCATTTAATTTGAAATATTCACTCTTAGCATACCACAATCCATATTCTATTGTACCTTGAAGATATTTGAAAATCCACTTGATGACAAAAACATGACTTTCCTGTGGAAAGGCCTGAAATATGGACACAATCCCCACTTCTTACATGATGTTTGGCCTTGAAGCTTTTAGATACAGTACGCTTCCAATCATTGACCTATATTGAGTCTGATTTACCGATGGTATTTCATCTTCTTTACACAATTTGCAGCCTGTAGTCATGGGTCTGTGGATTGGTTTGCAATCTTCCATTCAAAATTTCCTCAGGGTTTCCTTGAGAGATTTGGATTAGGATATAAACACTCTTTGTTGAGACTAAGTAATTTATAGACTTAGGAAGAAAGATATTTCTCTAATCATGGACATTTCAAAATCTGTTTGCATACATTTTGCAAATTGATGCCCCAAATGTTCCTTATCTCTGCCAAATATTATATCATCGACATACACAACTACTATTAGTAGATGATTACCTTTAGATTTTACATATAGTTTATTGGCAATTGTGCCTTTAATAAAACCTTGTAGCTAAAGGTACTTATCTAGTCTTTTGTACCAAGCTCTGAGTGCATGTTTTAATCCATAGAGGGCCTTCTTTAGTTTGCATATGAGCCTTTCATCGAAGGTGAGTAGAAATCCTTATGGCTACTCAATGTAAACTTGTTCTTCTAAGTATCCATTGAGAAATGTTGACTTCGCATCCATCTTATATACCTTGATATTATTATGATGGAAAGAGAAATAAATATCCCTATAGGTTCTAGTTGAGCTACTAGTTCAAAATATTCTTCAAAATGTACCCCTTCTATTTCCGCATACCCTTTGTAGACCAATCGATATTTCTTCCTGATTACTTGACCCTGTTCATCCAGTTGGTTCTTGAAAACCCAGTTGGTTGCAATAATATTTTTCTCTCTTGCCCTTG
Organism: Pinus taeda; assembly: GCA_000404065.3. Taxonomy (NCBI): domain Eukaryota; kingdom Viridiplantae; phylum Streptophyta; class Pinopsida; order Pinales; family Pinaceae; genus Pinus; species Pinus taeda. The sequence continues at coordinate 105,170 of APFE030322619.1, forward strand.
GAACAACCTCCCATGTATCATTCTTTTCAATAAGGTCAAGTTCTCCATTCATAGATTTCACCCAAAACCTGTCTTCACTTTCTTGACAGAGGTTCTTGGGTTCTATCTATGATAACATAGCCAAATTTTCATAACTTGTACTACTCATAAGTTTCCTTTTGGTTTGGACACCATGTCTTTGATCTCCAAGAATCTTACTCTCAGGATGTTCCTTCTATACATACCTAGAGGGTGTCTTTGGCTTTGAAGACATTCCTTCTTCCTCACCTTCACTATTTGAATCTATTTCATTTAGATCCACGGAGCTCAAGTTAGAGATTTCTTAATCATCTAAGTTCATATTAATTTTACAAGATTCAGGTTGTGAACCTACTTCATCTACTATTTTTTCGATGCAATCCTCAAACTTCCTTTCTCCGCTTGTTGTAAAACTTATATCTTTTTCTTCGAATAGAGTATCATACCAAATATTCCTTCATCAGTGTGTAGGTCAAACTTCCTAGGGTTTTGTTCATTCTATTTAATAAAGCACTTTCTCCCAAACACCTTGAGGTGTTTAACTTATGCAAGTCTTCCCTTCCAAAACTCATAGGGAGTTTTATCCCTATTAGGCCTAAGTTGAGTTTTGTTTGATAGATATATTGCTTCCTAGGATGCTTCTCCCTAGAAGTTGTGAGACACTACTTCTTCATCCAACACTGCTCTGGCCATTTCCTGGGTTGTTCTATTCTTCCTCTCTACTACTCCATTTTGTTCAGGATTTCTAGCCATTGAGTACTTCCTCCTCATGTTGTGCTCTTCACAGAATTTCTCAAATTCTCTTGAGGTTTACTCACCCCCTCTCTCTAATCTTAAGCAATTTGTCTTTAAGTATTTCTCATTTTGTACTTGAGCTTTAAACTTATTGAAATCCTTGAATGCTTTTCATTTCTCTTTCAAGAGAACAATCCAAGTAGCCCTGGTGAAATCGTATATGAGTAACATGAAATGCCTCTCCCCTTTTGAGGTTTTTGCTCTACTTGGGCCACAAATGTTTGTGTGAATGATCTCCATAGGTATGGATGAGGAGAACTCTTTCGATTTGAAATGAGTCCTAGTCTACTTGCTAAATTGTGTTATTGAGCTTTAACATTCTTGGTAATCCTCTCATTGCTCCCATCTTGCTTATTTTTATCAAACTATCAAAATTTATATGCCCAAGCCTCTTGTGCCATAGTTGTGCTTCACTCGTTTTACTCAAATAGTAATTAATCCTCGAATTGTCAAACACATACATTATTGTGGGTTTTTATTATTTTCCCCACTAGTTTTCCATTCTCTATGTTATAGATCTGATAATATTTAGATCAAAAGGTGACATCATAGCCATTGTCACACATGTGGCTAACATTGAGAAAACTGTGCTTGAGACCTTCTACATATATCACATTTTGTACTTCCATTTTTTTATCAAGGCTGCCTACTCCATTTCCCTTGATTCCTGCTGGAGCATTATTAAAAAAAGTGACATTGCTTCCTCTGTTGTTTTCCTGAAGCTATCGCCTTACCATTAGTTTTGTTGATTATGATTTGATAAGGCGAGTCCACATTGCATGCTCTTTTTAGTATTTAGTTTCCAACTCCCTTTATCCTATTGGATAGTTGTTTGTTTGACATTTTGGGACTTAGACAGGTATTCAAACCTTCTTCTACACTCACTAGATTTGTGCCCAAAATTATTGCATTTGAATCATTTTACATCACTTAGCATGGGAGAGAAGACATGCTAATTTCCAAGAGAAAAGTTTTGAGACTTAGAAATCCAATGTGCATTATATTTGGGATTTTCATCTCTTTCAAATTTGATCCTTCTACAATCAATGGCTTTATGTCCAATGATATGTAACTTATAGCAGTGACCATAAAACAAATAGGCATGCTTATTGTTAGGAGAATTATGAGATTGTGCAGAAAAATACCTTGGTCATATGATTTACTGGTTCATTCTCCATTGGTGATTTCCTCTTTGCCTGGCTTCTCTTTTGTCTTCATTGATTTTTTCATGATTCTTCTTCTCATGGATCTGTCATTCTTCGAATCTTGCAGACTTGAATTTTATCTTCCCAATAGAAGATTCTTGTCTCTTAGAGTATCCCAGACTGGTTTTGATTTTTGAGGGTCTTTGACTATTTAGGATCTGATCTGGTCCCCTTGTTCCTTCTGCAAATTTTTTATTTAGACCCTTCTTAGTCCTTTTTTTCTCAAGACCAGTTCTCAGAGAGACAAACTCTGCTTCAAGACTCTGATAGTTCTCTTCCGATTCTTGAATCAAATCTTGAAGAACTTCTTCTTTTTGTTTGGCCTTCTCCAGGTCAACTTTCAAAGACAGAATATCGTCTTCTCATATCTTTGATATCGTTCCCATTTTTAACTTCAGAAACTCCTATTTCAACTACTTGTTCTCCTCTTCTAGTCTCTCACGGTTTCCTTGTTTTTCTTTCAGTAAAAGGATTATACTTTCCTTGATCTTTATAGCTTCTTCAAGATTTTCTATTTTATAGGCAAACTCCTAATTATGATAGCTATACATATCTTCCTATGCATGTTGTAATTGTTCCTTCAGCTGCTTATTTTTCTTCCTTGCCTTCTTTAACTCATCCGGCAGATTGATGGGTTCCCCTTCAAGGTCTAATACTCCTTCTTCTTATTCCTCTTTAGAGTCCATAATACCATGTTTTTTTGAGCCTGTTTCAAAAGCCATAAGAAGATACTTATTTCACTCATTCTCTAAAGAGTCTTCACAGTTTGATTCTGGTGTTGAGCTATCATCATTGGAGTAGAACCCCTTCTTCTTATAGGGCTTTTTATTTTGATGTTTCTGAGACATGTTTACATATTTTTGATCCTCTTCCCTTTCAACATTTTCTTTATAAGGGAATTTGGAAGAGAAATGTCCAACTCTTCCATAGTAAAAACACATAAAGGGAAACTTTGCTTTATATTTTTCCGACCCATGCTTCAATTCTCTGGCTAGTTGACCCAGTGCTTGATCAAATTCACAGCTGGAGCAATCTTGATGTTCTTTGCCCTCCTTTCCATTTCTGGATACTTTGAATGGCACTTTCTTCGGTTCATATTTTTCTATTCCTACTATCATCTCATAGGCTGTGAGAGTACCATGCATCTAATCCATCTTGAGATCCTTTAAGTTAGTCATTTCCTCAATATTCGATATTTTGACATTAAATCTCATGATCTTAATATTTCCTAAAAAATAATATCTTGCTTGAATTCTTCACCAAGTACTCTAATCATATTAGTTACGTCATTAACTCTAAGTATTATGCTATGATTTCATTCCTATTAATTCTCAGGCTTTCAAACCTCATTTCTAAGGTTTGAAGTTTCTCTTTCTTGACTTTGTCATCTCCTTCATGACTCTGCTTAAGCTTTATCGAGACTTCCTTAGTAGGCTTACAATGCATAACTTTTACAAGTTCTAACTGACTAAGACCAAAGAGAATGGAATTATTGGATTTAGCACTGTTCCCATATCATTTTTTACCATCTGCAACAATGGGAGGAATATTAAGGACATTGTAGTTTATTAATACTGAAGTCCAAACATCTAATCCCAGGGAAATAAGATATTCTTCCATTCTAACTTTCCAAAATACATAGTTGGTCCCATCAAAAAATGGTATTCTACTTGAGTAATCCTCTTGACTCTTTTTCCTAGACATAATTCCTTATAGATCTATCTTCCAGTGTTTAAACTACTATTGAAGGAACATAGGTTTGATACGAATTGTTGAAATAGGGAATTGCTTGGGGGGTGTGAATAGGTAATTGAGAAAATCTTTTCATTTTATTATTATGATTTTAGTCCCTTCTTATATTTTTAAATTGTGAGAGAATTCATTCACAAAAACAATGAGACAACAATATTTCAGACACACATGTTCAAACAACACTCACATGAGTATCACACATTTGACACAATATTTTTCACATGGAAATACAGAGGGAAGAAAACACCAATTTGTGAGCTCTGTGCTTTCTTGTCACAATACCCAAAATAGAGATGGATCTTGCAGTTCTCCATACTCTGAATGTGTAGAGCTCCCATGGTGAGAAATTAATTCTCAGTTGACCTCCACACTTCTTCGGGAGTCCCAATCTCATTTATCTCTCCACAGATCTTTGCAAGATCATAGAGCTAATCGATATTTTCTCGTTTAATACATCCATTTGTGCACGGAAACCAGTCGATCACTTCTTTCATTATCTCTAGTTTACCTCTGCTGCAAATGTTGTACATTATTTCTTGTTACAAAGTCTTTTGTAGGTTCAGCCTCTTTCAAACTACCAACTCCTTTGTTCCTACACTCAATCTCTTAGCTTCCGATGCATACACCTTTAACTCTCTATACTATCTTATCGAAGAAATTCCACATCATTGCAATGCTTTGATACTCCTCAGTTCCGATATCTTTAGCTCATTTTTCGGTGAACTCCTGGAGCATTTCTCCTCTATCTGACTGAGCATTGTCACTTCCCGCTTAGCATTAATGTGTTAAGCCTTCAAACTCATCCTGAGGGCCATTCTTCCTTTGTTAACTACTTTGTACCCTTGGTTATTTGAACTCTCATGACCATGTGCCAGCCCAATATTTGAAGCCCCCTTTATTAGAAATTTTCCAAATTCCAACTTTTCTAATGTTTCGAAGTCTTCAACCTATGTTATGCCGACATCTGATATGACATCATAAATCCATGTGGAAACTCCTTAGATGTGACACATGTCACCCGGTTCGAGCTAATTAAACTACTCAATAAGGTCCAATATTTCTACCACATGTCCTATCGTACTACCACGTCATGATGACATCAGATGCCACTATCGCTTATTGGAGCCAATCATATGTTGTCACGTGTCCTGCTAGAGGAGAGAGAAGAGTGCATGTCAACCTTTGGTTTTGCAACGAAATCTTTTGTTAATATTTATCGGCACTCCTAATCATTTTTTAATACTATTGACACTTTATAGATATGGCAAATTTTAAAGGTTCCTCACTTTGAGAACTTCTGATACTCTGATATCTGATATGTCGATGTTCTAATGTGCCGATATCTAGGGTTTTGATATCCTCCAACCTCCAATACAACTTGCTTTGGTCTACCGATCCTCTGATATTTTGATATTGTGATGTATCGATGCATTGACCTTCGATATTCTGATCCACCAATATGCTAGACCTCCGACATTTCGATCTCCAATATGTTAATATTCCTTCCTTCCTAAGGCTTAAAATCCTTGAACTTAAGGAGACTATATTTCTTGATCCAGGAGTCAACATTTGGACTTCCACATATCGTGGGAAATCATGTTTAAAGAAATTTCCAATGGAGAAGGTCTTATGTAGGCTTTCAGTGCTTCTGGCACTTAGAAGATGACTACAAATGTATTTTCTCACTGACTCTTTGGACTGCTAAACACACAACCACCATGATGATCATTTTATGGCTTCTTCAGCAAGCCTAATATTGTGATGATTCTCTACAAGAAGCATACAGCTACCATGGAGTTCCATCTAGCCGATCATTGTAATCATCATTTTCTAGCTTCTTCAGTAAACTTTCTACTGTGATGATTTTCTATAAGAAGCTTGTAGCTACCATGTGATTCCTCCCAAACACCCAATATTCATGTTAACCTTCCTTTGACATCAATGCCAACACTTACACAAAACTTACTACAAGAAGCATGTAGCTACCATGGGATTCCTCCAAAACACCCAATCATTATGCTTACCCTCGTTTCACATCAATGTCAACACTTACACAACCACCCATACACCATCAAATGTCAAACAATGTTCTATTTCCTGTAGGAGTAGTTGCATGGTGTTGTCATACCTCAAGGGTTTGTATTAATAAAATATTTATGTTCTATCAAAAAAGAGATGTAACAGATATCACCTTGTTTTGGACAATTTAGCATCTACAGATAAACGCTAATTCTCTAAACAAGTAGTTGTGCCTAAAACAATAGTTTAAAGTGTTTTAGACATTTCCTATAAACAATAGATAAGATGAGAAGATAGAAGGCCTACCTGTAGTTCCGCTTTCCTCTCGTCTCCCTTGTATTGATTCCATCGCTCCTTCCAATACTTAATCCACTTGAGAAGTACCCTATAAACACAACAAAAGACAAAAACTGATCAAAGCATATGATCCATTGAATATAAATGAAAGGAATCAGAAACAATTCATACATATAAGCATTATGAAAGAACACAACATATGGAAAAAGGTCCAAACACTTTATTAGATAGAAGAAGGAATTACAACCATCAGTGTCTAATTCAAAGTCATTCCTCCAGTTTGGATCCCATCCACATCACATCAAAAGCATGACAAACTTGTAGCATCATAACACTTGCTTCAAAGCCAAATCTCATAGCAGCATTATCTCCTTACAGTTCAATATAGTCCAGCCCCTGATCACTTAGATGAGTGGTCAATTTATAGGAGGATGAAGGAGGTTTTGTCATTAATGGTGCCATTGAATGGCCTTCCATACTTAGAATTAGTTCCATGGAGGAAGGGATGAGAGGATAGGATGCACGTTAACTCATTCCTCATCCATTTTCAAGCTCATAGGAGTTGATAAGTGAGGGAAGCTTCTAGATGACTCGAAGAGATAACAATATTCCCCAAACGCCAGTTGAATTTTGCTAAAATTTTCCTATCACAGCCTAAAGAGGGCTTAGGTACTCTACAGAGCACCCTGAAAGTGTACCTACCTGCACTGCAGAGCACCTTGGAAATGTATCTACCTGCACTGGTCCCTTTAGAGACCATTTCTAGATGTCTTAGGTCATGACGCTTTCTAGGAAGAAGGAATTGAAAGGGGTGACTTGTTTAGGGCATGAAGCAACTGAAATTAGGGTTTGATGAGCCCTAAAACACTGATCTGGATGTTGGGAATTGATCTACCCAAATGAATTTGTAACAGCTTCCCCTAAAGCATCAAGTCAGAAAAATGCCAATGTCGAATGAAATGCTTTAGGATGTGATGAAGAGATATCAAAGTGGAAGGTGACCTACATCAATTACAATACACATATCGTAGTATTTGATTTTACATGAATTGTTGAGGGAAGGCATACCCATGCTTAGCTTATAAACTTTCAATACATGTACGTAAATAATTGTCTACAAATTTAGACCCACGATAGGAATGACTATCAATGTAAAGCCATTGTAAATATGATTTAGTACTCTTGATATAGTAGCCTGGATGTATGAAACTAGATCTAGGGTCTTCAATCTCGTTCAACCATTTGCCCAAGTAGGGGTCTAACCATGTGAATATGTGATCTGAAGTCGAACATGGGAAGACATCATCTAATTAGTAGCCAATGATGTAAGTTGTTAACAGATGTGAGAGAAATCACTGATAATGATAAGGATCCTCAAGGTATCACAGTACATTCTACATGGTGTGAATGGATGATTTGATATCGAACACCATACAAAGTCTTTTGGTTGAAGGCCATTGATGTATTCTTGTCACCAAAAGTGAGAAACCTGCCATTGATGCATGCAAGTCTCAAGGTACTGAATGGGTGTCTTTAAGTCAACTTCTTGGATAATGAGTTGATGTCAACAAGAAGCAACTCGTCATAGGAGCGCCTTGACGTATCCCACATCAATGACATAAAATTACTGTAGTGATTTTTAGAGATGGAATTTTACTGACGAAAAAAGGTTCAGGAATGGCAGACATGAAAATGAAGGTTTACGGTATTGCAAAAGATATATTTTGACTGGATGACTTCTCTTGAACATGTTGGCACACTAAAGTGAATTGGTAACATTGACCCAAAACAAAGTGATGGATGGTATGATAGACCAACGATGTGATAACCATCAAGCTAATAACCTAACCCAAATAGTCACAGTGATGGAGTGAAAGTGTCATGTTCAAGAGAGACCTGCTACCATAAAGTGATTTTCCCTTTTTTCCATTTTCCCTAGTAATTGTTGACCAGTACCTCTTTATTTTTATCAATATTGAGGAGGATAACATATGCTTGTTGTATAATTTCACCCTTCGGGTGAATCCATCACTATTTGATGTTTTGACGAGTCTAGCGAAGGTGAAACTCGGTCTTGTCTAGATGGACAAGTTTGTCGTTATTTGATGTTTTTAACAAGTTTAGCGACAAAGATAACTCGGTCCTCTTCATGTTTAGAGAGTTTGAAAAGGGACAAAAATAAAACTCCACAAGTTCTTTTTTGTAAATTAATCTCTCAAGCCCGAAAAAGCTAAAATAATACAAGAGAGATATCATTTCCAATCTATTAACAAGATGGAAAGGACAAGCTATTGACAATCTTTTCATATTTAGAGAGTCTAAAAAGAGCTTAAAAGGGACTCCACTTTGAGGAACGAGTGGTGTATAGGGTAGCAACTGGTTTCGGTGATGTTGGAACTTCTCAAAACATGTTGATTTATGTGAAGAGGCTGGCTAATAAGAGCACTCATTGCAACCGTTCCTCAAAAAGGGTAAAACAACCAAGTGAAAGCGTATGACCAGCCAAAGGGATGGTAACGATGGGATGAAAACAACCAAGGATCGTATGGTGGAAGAGGCTGATAGAATGGAAATCACAAGGGTTAAAATGGAAATGGGTTCATTTTATACAAGCTTGAACCATAGGGAACTATGCTTCGGTTTAGTTTCATGTTTACACAAGCTTGAAACAAAAAACTATTCTTGGATTCAGTTCCATTTTTACACAAGCTTAAAATGAAAAAATATGCTTGAGATTGGTTTACTTGCCCACAGCATGATGAAAGGGAAAGTCTCCTGTAACCAGATGAAAGTCACTGCGGTGAAGAAGGATGGTTATCCAACACATTTCTGACTTCGTCTAGATAGGGACAAAGGTGAATGGGGTGATTCCCTTCACATAACCTACTAGGAAACTTAACTTTACCACTAGGTACATACCCCACAAGCTTCATTAGATTCACCTAAGTAGACTACTCATGGCTATCAGGTGGATGGAATGAAGGTTCTTTTATGAGATCAAGTGAAAGAGTCGACTGTGATTTTATGAGATCTAATCAAAGACTTGACTTGGAACTTTGCTCGAGGGGACCTTGTTTCATTTTTTTATGAGCCTGACATAAGACAAGGAACTCTACTCGTATCCTTGGTTTCATTTTTTAATGAGGTTGACACAAGAGAAGGAACTATCCTCATAGACCCTTGTTTCACTTTTTAACGAGGTTGACACAACACAAGAAATCCTCATGGGCCTATTTCATTTTTTAATGATGTTGACACAGTAAAAGAAATATCCTCATACTCCTTGTTTCATTTTTTAACGAGGTTGACACAAGATAAGGAACTATCCTCGTAGCCTATTTCATTTTTTAATGAAGTTGACACAATAAAAGAACTATCCTCATATCCTTGGTTTCATTTTTTAATGAGGTTGACACAAGACAAGGAACTATCCTCATACTTCGATCACAACTCATAAGAGGTCATGAAGGAGAGATCTAGTTCCAATTCCCCCAGTACATGATGTACAACATCATTGAATTGATTGTTAGTTAATGTAGGCATGGAACTAGTTGCCAGATAATTAACCCATGGTAGGGATAATACCATTGGCACAAAATGACTATTTAGGGAGGATGGTTAACTGGGAGCCATATTTGGATCGGGAAATGAAAGTTTTTCAATGGTCACTATTCTGCCTTCATGCGAGAAACAAATCACTCAAAATAGTGTTGAAACAATATCTCCCATGCCATAAACATAGTCGCGCCCAAGAAGTAAATTATAATCTAAAGGGCCTGGGACTACCATCATGTATAGATAAACAAAGTTTCCTCCCAAAGTAATAGGCAACTGAGGAAGGATCCCTAATTGTTGACTGGTTCCTTTATTAAAAGACAATAGATTGTAGGTAACTGGCACAAGTGGTGGAGAACCGAGTGCTTACCAAGCAGTTGAGCAAAGGATACTCACAGATGCACCTTCATCTATAATAGTGTCTGATACAATCATATTACAAACTTGTACTATGATCTCAAAAGGCACATAAGAAGGAAGACATAATCCTACCAGTTGATTCCAATCAAAGGAAGAGACCATACTACTTGGAGGGGGTACCGTAGAAATGGGAGAATTAACCCCTTGAGTTACGAGAGCGAGAGGATTTTCCTCCTGTCTTGATGGAATAGGAGGACTTCCCCCAAGCTCATTAGAATCTGAAGAAACTAAAAGAACCTGAGTGGTATCATATTCACTCTCTTCGGGAAAGGTACGATTAGCTGAAGGTGAAATCGAGTCAATTGTTACCTCGACTTGTTGATTTGGGTCGGGTATAGAATCATAGGATTCACTTTCAGAGAGAGTAGGTTTGACCGATGGTTTATTTTGGTCAGTCAATTCATCAACTAGTGAAGAGTTAAGGGAAAGTCTCCTATAACCAAATGGAAGCTATTGTGGTGAAGTAGGATGGTTATCCAACACCTTTTTGGCTTTGTCCAGATAGGGACAAAGGTGAATGGGGTGATTCCATTCACATAACCTATAGGGAAACTTAACTTTACCCTTCTTTCCATGCACTTTACTATCACTAGTTGATGGTGTGTCACCAGCATGATCTCGAGAAGTTGATGATACACGATGATGTGAACGAGAAGACCATTCTTCTAAGATCTGAGGAATATCAGGACAATTTTGAATAAGATGGTCTCCCACACAATGTTTGTATGGATATCGAACTTTATGAGGCTTGATGGATAGTTTCTCATCAGATGTTCCATTTAAAGAAATGGTTGCTTGGTTGCCCCTCTGTTGAATTTGCTTCTCCTTCTTCTTCTTCCCTTTATTCTTCTTCTTAGCCACCTGGTTACTAGTACCAATACTTTCACCAAATGAAGAGGAATAAGGGGAGGAAGAAACAACATAGGAAGAAGGCAATGGGTCAATTTTAGGATCAACTGGAGGTTGATTTTTTTCAGTTGGAGGAGTACTCGATTGCGGAGAAATCATGAAATTTTGAACCAAAGAGGTTGAAAACAACCATACTGGAAACCCAATGGTAAATCCTGGAAGGGGCAATGTAGCCATATATGGAGCATCAATATTTCCAAAAGGAAGAAAAGGACTAGGCTTCACATCAAAAGGAATTCCTTGGTCGATGGACTCCGGATTTGTTGCCATATGCCTCAACCTAAAATCAACTAAGGAGTGAGCGTGGAGTATGTTATCTAGGGTCAATTAATTTTATTTTAATCAAAGTAACATAACAAAACAAAAAATGTATAATCTAGGAAAAGGGTTTACCAAGAAACTATGAACTACAAAATATCTCCCGACGAAGCAAGAAGTACGGGCAGGCAGTCTCCCTGAATGTTGTGTTTGGTGTATCATAGTGTACAAGGTAGCTGATTTGGTTACCTAAGGATGGATAGCAACCTAGTGTTGTCCTCCCATATATACCTGAAAGTATGTGGAGGCTGAATCCGTATAAGCATTGTCTAATGCAAAACTGCATAGTGAGAGCATTCCCATATAGTTTACATACTGTAACACCACCCTATATACTCGAAGGTACATGGACGAGCTATGATATACTCATGTATGTTGAATGAGGTATCACACTCGGGATGTATTGCAAACAAGTTAGCGAGAACTGCTTTGTTTTACGATGTCGGAACACGTCTCTAGCCTAGACCTCTAAATGCTTTTTGTTAGGTGACAATGCTCCATTAGGTAAATTCAAATAAATTTTAAGTTTATCTTCTTTAGAATTTTCCTTTCAAGGTTCACCACATGATGTGTTATGTTCCTATACCAATAGGTGTCATATATCATGATTGACTTGGTTTAGTTCTGAAATATGTACATACCTTTGCTTTCTGCAAATGTTTTCCATGTTTGTAAAAAAACAAAAAAATTAAAAAATGTAAAGAGGGTATACCCTAAAAGAAAAATCAAAGGGTAAAAAGAATAAAGAAAAGGTCAAAAAATGAAAGGAACTCCAACAAAAGAAAATACCATGAAAGTGTGCAAGCCCAAATGCCACTACCATTTACTTTATGCATAATAAAGATTGTGTGCAACTTGTTACCTATGCCACAATCCATGGTAACCAAATAGCTTAATCTTGGTTATTCCATGTTTTGAATTCCATGTTTTTAGATATAGAGAATAAAGATTTGACCAAACAGTTTAATCTTGGCAGGTAAGTAGATAGGTAGAGTGAATAAAATGAGCTCAACAGTTTAATCTGAGCCCTTGGATGTAATAAGGTTAGATTTAGAGAGATATCACTATGTAAAAGAAAAGTAATTTTGAAAAGGGTTCGCCAGTCTAAGTGCCCCCTAATAAAGGAGTAAAAATGCTAGGATAAAGTAGGTAGGGTAAGTAGATGATGGTTGCAGAATAAATGTCTAGTGAATAGTTAAGTTTAATGATTAAATCTTTTTCTTTCATCACTTGGACAAAGCATAACTCACATTGAAGACAACACATCAAGGAACCAAAGTCAAATTTATTAACTTCCTTACTCCATTTTTCCCTAAAAATTCACTAACCTCCCCTAAGTGCTAAAGGTATCTATATCAAGTTAGAGGGGCTCAGAGAATTTCTCTGACTTTTGGAGGGACCGAACCCTCGGCCCAATAATGTGAAATATCTAAAGTACTTAAATCCCCTTTATCAACATTTACCCCTCCATAAAATCATGCATTCCCTTGATAAAGCTTTTCCTAAGTAAAATCCTATTTTACTTAGGGAAATTAAAACATTTTTATGTCTCAAAACCCTCATATTAGACTAAGTTATAATGTTGTATGATCAACATTTTCATAAACATTTTAGCTTAGCGCATATTCCATATTCTACAAAATCATATTAACAAATAATATGTATTATTATTTAAATCCCGAAAATCACCCATTACCCGTATTACTATTAAAATCCCAATGAATATATATCCCGCCCTGTGGTTGCGAAATAACTTTAATAAACACTGATAAATGGGATTAATTAGTTAACAAGTGACTAATTAAGAACCCCAACCCCTGCCAAGCTAAATAAAAGATTAATTAAATCATCAAGATTAATTAATAACTTTGACCAATCACATCGCCCCCAATGTAATTAAAGTCTTTTATGCCATTGGGCCCCTCCATTAAATCCAAAACACTTGTCGTTGTTGACTACCGCACAATCCAACTTCCCTCATCCAATGACTCTTGCTCAATATTGCGCGGGCCTTTTGGTCGAACGTTAACCACACAATACAAGCCTTTTACTTTTCGCCAATGATACGTGTCATCCAATTTGTGGCATTGCGCGACCCTCTGCCAAAACCACCAACGTACCAAAAGCGGTGCGATATATCCAACTTACTGCCTCCATCAAACAACAAAGTGTCCCATCGATTAGTTAACTCCAACTGTCACTTTCATCAAACCCGCCAAAACATTGACTTTCGCCATATTTCAAAATTCTGTTTGTTAAACCTTATAACGTGAAAACCTGTGTTTTCATGGTTTTCACCCGTTTGACTGTGTAAACCTATGAAACCCTCCATCACCTCCTTGAAGCCTTTGCTAAACAATTCAAACATGGTTTACCTCCCAAAATCACTTTGGACTCACTCCATAGACCTATAAAACTCGATAAAGCCATTAATGACCCTCCCTGTCAACCCAATGTTTTCCTAATTATTTGTTTTGTTTTACAAACAATCAAAAGACCGCAGCCTTGCATAAACAGTCTTAATACTAGTCATAATACCTATTTACTCTGAGACTATTATCAAATCTATTCAAACAGAGATGGAAAATAAAACATACAGTTAAAAGACAAACAGAAGAAACATGGAATTAAAGGAGTTATTGTTGAAATAGATAGTAAAAACCTAAAATATATAGTGAAGGTAAATGGACATAGTAAAGAACAGTCAAAGTGCATCAGGTTAAAGAGTATCAGATTGAAGGCCAAGTCAAGTAAATAAGCTAGCATGAAGATAAACAACAGGGAAGACAATTACAAAACATAGCATACATATTCCTGTCAAAGTGAAGATAGACGAAAAAACTGAGTGGTAAAAGTAAAACAGTAAAAGTAAATTTGGATCCAAAAAGGGTTAAATAGAGATGAAAACACTTTCACCAACAACAACAAATTTTATCAAAAGTAAAAGTGAAAAACTGTTAAAAGAAATTTAAAGTTAAAAGATGAAATCAGACTAGAAATGGTACATTCTTCAGAAATTCCCTATTTAAGTCATAGTTGTGAAAAAACTATTGTGGCCAATCAAAGAAGTATTTTGAGAAACTGGAGGAGGTTTTTGTTCCTAACATGCCAGAATAAAAAAACCTATCTCACTTTTTACATAGGTATTACCACAAGGGAGATAAGTTCATGTCTTCACAACTTATGTTTCAGTTTATGCAAAGTCCTGTTTTTAACATGTTTTTGCAGAGAATATTATGAACATATGGAGCTAAATGTTTGGAAACTGAGAGAGGTTTATCTCAAAAGAATTCTTACCTACAATCATTTCTTTCCCCTTTTATATATCTATCACGGATTGAGATATACAAGCGTATCATTAGAACCTAAGTTTGCAGAATTGCTAGAGTAGAATGCACAAAGAAAGGATGCATTTAGTGACTGGGATGCCTCATTATCAATTAAGAGTTGCTACCAAATTTGAATTTCTCATCTTTGTCATCACGAATCCATAAATCAGTGCCAAATAGATTCATTAGTTTTGAATGTCCTTTATTTAAGTTCTATTAATGTAAAACAGTTTGAGATATTTGTAAAACCAATCTTGATACTTTTTCAAGATATTTCAGTTTAGAATTAGTACAAATACTTCTCCATTTTAAGTATTTTGGAGAGATTCTATAACATCTCTGTAAACCTATGCTATCAAGCTGAGAAGCTTTTTTACTCGAACTTGGATTTTTGCTAGAAAATGAATGAAATATGAGAACATTTCATCAGATTCCTGCGAAGTATAATTACAAATAAGTATTTTATCCTTGTGATTTTATGTGCTTTCTATATTTTTCAATGTTTCATGCATCTTAAATCTAAATGGTAAAATAGTCAAATTATATCAGAATTAGGTTTATTTCTCTTTGCTATCATCAATCTACCATTTATGTGTTTTCTTCTAAACTATCTCGATAAAGGAATTCTTAATTGCTCCTTTATACCTGTATTTTTTTCTCTAATAAGTCCCTGGTATAGGATTCTTAATTGCCCTTTGCTAGTTGACCTATCTTCCTTTACTCTTTCTAATCCTAACTTGAGGATTCTTAATTGCCCTCTAGTTTTGAGAAGAACTATCATCCAGTTAGGCCCCAATGTTTTTTTTTATTCTTTTATCTTGCCTGTTGAACTCATACCTCAGCAATTTGACTTGATCCAATGAATTCTCCTTGATTGACTCCATAGCCCAATGGCCTGAAGCCTAGTTTTCCCATTTGTTTCAAAATTACACCTCTCTCAAACAAAACAACCTTGAACATTAATAACTAGCCTAATATTGGACCAAAACAAAGCTGAAACATAAAGAGAGAGCCCTCTCTAAGTATAGATTGGCTAGATTCTGTACTTAAAAGATTGGTTTGTGGTTACCTCGGACCCCTTTCCTTCTTCCAATAACTTCTAAAGAAAATCTGAGTGATAACATGATGTATGTTTGCAATTCCTAAACTAAAACTAATATGATAGGCATTCTTTCCATTCAATTTAACAATGAAAATCCTTAGCTAGTAGGGATAGAGCAATTAGATTTTTGACAAAGAGAAAAGAGCACATCTAATGCAATTTCCCTAGCTATTCCTTTCGAGCATTCACAAACTACAATATGAATGATGCACATTTTTCTTTTCAAATCCCTTAATGTTATGATGAACAAAAAAGGAAATATGCACATATAATCAATCAATCATTAATAAGAACGAAGACTTTTATGACAGTTTTGTTTCGAAGGAAAATAAGACTTTAGGACACATTCTTTCGAACAAAGATTAATCAACTATATTCTAACTTTGACTATAGACTGATAATGACAAAGAAAACATTAAAGAAACATTAACCAATCAAAACAAAGTAGGGCTGGCAAAGGAGATAAGAACTTGTTCTCTGAGACATAACATTCATTGATCAATCAACAAGCAAACAAGCAAAGAAACGTTGGCAAAATCACTTTCCAACGGTGGGAATTTGACCTAAGGTTGATTAGCGCAAGTCAAAGAGGACCTAACTTCACTACAAAGCACTGTATCTCACTCAAGGGTGCTCTGCATATCATTGTCCCCTGACCAAGCCTGCGTTGATTTCTGAGAGGCCACTCAAGAGTCATCTAACCTCAATTTGTGACCACACTTCAAGGCAAAAGAGCTGAAATAAAGTCAATGAACACAAGTAGGGTCTACAAGAGTGTCCTAGGAGGTGAATAAGCTACTAGGAAAGGTGATCTTTCCCCAGTAGAGTCACCAATTTGTTTTGGAGAATTTAGCATCTACGGATAAACACTAATTCACTAGACAATTAGTTGTGCCTAGAACAATACTTTAAAGTGTTTTAGACTTTTCCTATAAACAATAGATAATATGAGAAGATAGAAAGCCTACCTGTAGTTCCACTTTCCTCTCATCTCCCTTTGTATCGATTCCTTTGCTCCTTCCCGTACTTAATCCACTTGAGAAGTACCCTGTAAACACAACAAAAGACAAAAACCGATCAAAGCATATGATCCATTGAATATAAATGAAAGGAATCAGAAACAATTCATACATATAAGCATTATGAAAGAACACAACATATAGAAAAAGGTTCAAACACTTTATTAGATAGAAGAAGGAATTACAACCATTAGTGTCTGATTCAAAGTCATTCCTCCAGCTTGGATCACATCCACATCACATCAAAAGCATGAAAAACATGTAGCATCACAACACTTGATTCAAAGCCAAATATCATAGCAGCATTATCTCCTTACAATTCAATATAGTCGAGCCCCTGATCAATTATATGAGTGGTCAATTTATAGGAGGATGAAGGAGGTTTTGTCATTAATGTTGGCATTGAATGGCCTTCCATACTTAGAATTAGTTCCATGGAGGAAGGGATGAGAGGACAAGATGCACCTTAGCTCATTCCTCTTGCATTTTCAAGCTCATAGGAGTTGATAAGTGAGGGAAGCTTCTAGATGACTCCAAGAGATAAGAATATTCCCTAAACCCCAACTGAGTTCATTCAAATTCACCCAACGCAGTCTAAAAAGGGCTTAGGTGCTCTACAGAGCACCTTGACAGTGTATCTACTTGTGTTGCAGAGCACCTTGGTAGTGTATCTACCTGCATTGTTCCCTTTAGAGACCATTTATGGATGTCTTAGGTCATGACACTTTCTGGGAAGGAGGCATTCAAAGGGGTGACTTGTTTAGGGCATGAAGCAACTGAAATTAGGGTTTGATGAGCCCTAAAACACTGATCTAGATGTTGGGATTTGATGTGCCCAAATGTATATGTAACACACCTCAAAATATATTACAATGGAAAATATGCCGAAGAAATCAAACAAGAAACGATAGAGAAAAACTATTTTATTAATCAAAACCCTTCAGGTAGGAAAACACCATACAAATAATCCTTAAGGAAGGAGAACACTACATAAGCCATCATTTGTCAATAAAAACCATACTTGACATCTCTCAATGGGAAGTCTCTAGCCTCTATATAGACTCCATACGTACAATATCATGGGTAATTACCATGGGTGTCTCAATACCATACATCCAATGCAATGGGCCTATCACATTATTCTCTCACTACTAGTGGTCCCTTGCATAATGTTGGTTAAGCACTTTATTTATTAACTATATCCCATTACATCACATATTCCCTTGGGTACCTCCATTTGTACCCCATATGACCCCCCTAGGTATACTACATTCTAGACCCATTCAATATGTTTCATCCCCAAAACATGAGAACAACACAGATAATAAAATATACTCAAAAGTATAGTCCATTGGTACCATGGACAAGAATTTAGCCATCCCAAAGAAAAGTGAATGCTTGATCTGGATGGTGCCTCACTTGCCTGAGATAGAAGTTGGTTCTTGTGGTTCCTCTATGTTGATATGTTATGGGTGGATCGTCACACCTTTATGTGTGCCTTTGGGGTGTTTTCATCCTTGTTGGTAATTCTTTGCCACCTTGTTGTTTGTTGTCTTGCTGGGTGGTGCGGGTGCTGATATGTTGAAGCATTAATTAATGGTGTAGATTACTTCAACTCCCCACCTGATGGAGCTTGAATGGTATCAAGTGCCTTTTGTGGTACCTTCTTTTATTTCTTGCCTTCTATTTTTTGTTCCACCACAAACTCCTCATCTGATATGTCAGTATCTAAAGAGTTTTCTTCTTGCGACTCCTTGGACTCTACCTATTTATTGATGGAAATATACTGCAATGTAATTTTCTTCTTTTTATACTAGAGCTTCAGGAATTTGTTCTGCATAGTAATATTGACAGTACTAAAAAATTCCATTCAAGGGTATCCTAAAACAACATCCACATTATCCATATTCGAAGTATAAAAATCAAAATGAAACACATACTTATCCATAGAAATCTTCAAATCTTTATAAATTTGAACATCCTCATTATTAACCTGTGTTTTCAATGTGTTTTGCTTGAACTTGCAATTTTTTGCCAAATTAACATTGACAAATTTATGTTGGCAATTAGGATTGATAAACACAATGATCTTCTCTTTCTGAATATATCAATGAACCTCTAATAAGGAGACACCAACAAAAATAACCCCTTATGTTTCTCATATTTTTGTTTTCTAGCATGAGACCATTTGTCCAAAAGGACATTTTTGAAATTCTTCATAAGGAATCCTTACCAACTTCCTTTTGTCAAGTGATTCCCACCATATGGCCGCCTCATGTCTAAAAGCCATGCTAGATTTTTCCAAACTCTCTGACATGCTGAATTTTGAATTTTTAGGAAATCTTCAATAGTAGGGCCATTATCTTTTCCTCTAGAAAACATCTTTCTAGAACCCTTAAAAATAGAGTAAGGGTTTTGAAAAAATCACTTACTTTGGAAACAATTTAAAATTGGCATAACTTAGTCAATATAAGTCAAAATACTTATTATAGCTTGTTTTTGGAAATGGAATGACCATTCTTCTTCCCATGTGGATGGAATCCCTATTTGGGCACCCTGGAAACTGAGATTCGCGTTGCAATTGTCTTGCCATCCCAAAAGTTATGAAGAAATAACTAATTTTAAATCAGGGATATCTCCCTCATTCGGACTCTGATTCGACCTAATTTTTTTTTTAACTGGCTGAATTTTTAAGAGGAACTTAGGTATATAATATTTTTTTCCTAGAATTCTTCACAAAAAATGCAAAAAAATGATAAGAGATCCATCGTCCATGAATTGTCATAAGAAAAATTTATGCAACACAACTGATTTCAAATCAGTGATATCTCCCTCATCCAAACTCAGATTCACCTGATTTGTGTATTGAATTTGAGTATTTTTTTGCAATAAATCCATATCTATTATTTTTTTTTTACAAAATTTTTACCAAATTTTCATATCTGTTTTGCAAACTCGCCGCCCAAAAAATTCCTGCAAAAATGAAAAATGAAAAATAAATAAATAAAATTTCTCCTCACTCTCCCCAAGAAAGTTATCTAGTACCAATTGTAATAGATATGACCTAAAAATATATTACAATGGAAAATATGCCCAAGAAATCAAACAAGAGATGGTAGAACACAAATATTTTATCAATCAAAATCCTTGAGCTAGGGAAACACCATACAACTACTCCTTAAGGAAGGAGAACACTCCACAGACCATAATTTTTTAATACAAAGACATATTTGACATCTCTCAATGGGGAGTCTCTAGCCTCTATATTTGCTTCATATGTACAATACCATAGGTAATTATCATGGATCTCTCAATACCATACATCCAATACAATGGGCTTATCACATTATTCTCTAACTACATGTGGTCCCTTGCATAATGTTGGTTAAGCACTTTATTTATTGACTATAGCCCACTACATCACATTATTCCCTTGGGTACCTCCCTTTGTACCCCATATGACCCCCATACTTATACTACACACAATAATTTATCAATTATATTCGAGACAACCTTAATTATGGAGATTCCTATTTAAACTAAGCCATAAACCTTTGAGGAGTCTTTAATGTTAATCATTCTCAAGTTACATTACACTACTAGTGAAAAACTAAACCAAGATTGGTGCCATTCTTTGATACAAATTCTTGAAGGAGAGTCAAATGAGTAGGAAACCACATGGTAGAAGTTTAAAGGCTAAATTTACTAGTAATCATCATGGTGACTTTTGTTTCTTCTTTGACTGGCTATTCACTATTTCTCTTGGTAGTATGATGCACTAAGGGTTGAGGTAGACTACAAAGATTAATACATAATCTCCTTTTCCATTATAAAAAATATTCCACGTGACTTCTTCTTTATAGAAGTATTGCAGAATGTTGTCATTTATGTTGTTGAGAATGCAACAAGATGATGGAGCTTAGTGGAAAGAAGTCGCCTTGACTAAGTGGGCCCGTAGGCTATTTTTGGTACAAAGTCTATTTTTAGACATATGGATCATGGTCTATGAGTTGCAGGATACTATTTGTGGATGATTGGTCATGTTGGTAAAAATAGATGGACCTCTATTTTTAGACTTATGGGTGGAGTCTATTTTTAGACTTCCAAGTCAAAAATAGAACAGTCGAATATTATTAGCTCTTGATAATATTTGGACTATAAACATTACCTTATTCTCTTGGAGCACTTCAGTTCGAGCTATGGATGTGGCACATGCAGCTTCCAGAAGGAAATACGCGTTTCTTATGGGTTACTTGAGCTATTGCATGAAGGACTTCAGTTAGGACTTCAGTGATTGAGTTCTGTGGAGTTGAATCAGGAGTTGATGGAGTTGTGTTCAGTTTGACTTAGTTGAACTAGTTGTATTTAGTCTAACTGATCAATAGACTAAGTGTTGAGTGATGTGAATTAGTTATTAATTAATTCACTAATTATTAAATCATAAAGAAACTAAAGAATACATCAGTTAACTCAGTGCATTGACAGTTCAGTGGAGACAAGTGCTAGAGGTGAGTGAAAGGGAAAGGCAGCTGTCAGTTGTGACTATAGTTGTGCATGAGATTTGCATAATGCATGGATTGAGTATTGCCAATGAGGATTGTGTGGTATAACCAAAGGGAATACGAATTTGGATCACACATTTGGTGTCATTCTCATCTATTCTCATGCAGGATTGTGCAGTGGAGGCAGGCAAGCAAGCGGAGGAGATTTGAGCGAGTGATTGATTCAAATCTGAGCTAGTTTGTGTGTAACAGGTGGAGATAGTATTGAGTACTTGTGAGGAGTATTGTACTATGTATTATTACATGTTCTCAACCAATATAATATATAGATAGTTGGGGGTTTTCAGCTTTATTCTTTCCCCGAGTACATACTGTGTTGATATGTGTGATTGATGCTTCAATGTGTGCATGCGAATGTTTCTAATTCCGCAAAATTGATAATCAATGGTAGAGGAGGTTATGTATTATGCATGCATTCCGCAATAGTGTATAATCAGGATAATCTTTGTGAATATGTGTCATATTATTCATGAAATTTCTACATGGTATCAAAGCTGACTGATTTGTAGAAAAAGTTCTACATGAGATCAGAGCAGAGTTGATCATCAGATCTATTATTTAGGAAGTGACTACATTTTATTTCTTCAGGAAGAGTCTGTAATTGGGCCAGGTAGCTTCTGGTTTCATCCTTCTTTTGGAAGGTGAGATATCCGGTGAATGCCCATACAGTCGATCTCTGTACGAGAAATACTTTGTTCTAAAAAATTTTAGATCGGCTACGGTTGAGTTTTGAGCTGGTGGAATTCGAATTTGCAGCAATGTTTTCTTGGTGTCGAAGTTGAAATGTCTTTCAATGGGGCTTGGCAAAAGAACACAGCAAAGTGTCGAAAGGCTTCTCCATACTTGATGTGGAAAGCGTTGACATATTTATTCCAAAGCAAGAGCGACCAGAGGAAGTTGGCGCTCAAGGATAAACTTGGAAACATTGAGTGTCAGAATGGAGACAATATGCCCAGGTATCTCACAAAGTTCACCCAATGCCATGATGAGCTGGAGAGTGTGGGGGTGACTGTCGTTGATGAGGAACTGGTGAGCTTGTCTCTACTTGGTCTTCCGAAGAGTTGGCATTCCTATCAGGACTCTGTCAATGGTTGGGAGAAATTGCTAGGATGGGAGAGACTTTGGTCAGATCTTGTGCAAGAGGAGATCAAGCATAAAACTAGGGGCGGATCTTCATCAAAGGAATCTGATGAAGAAAATTGCACTTTGGTTACCAAAGCAAAGAAGGGGAAGAACAAGGAAGCTTCTCATTCTGGTGTGAAAGGCAAGAAGCAGGAGAAATCCATGAAGTGTTTGCTTGAGAGGGAGCCACACTTGCATGCAGATGAGGAGCTATTAGTTCCTAAGGATGAGCTTTAGGACATGGATCAGCCACAATATGAAGTTCATGGAGTGGAAGAGACCACTCATGCAGAGACCTCCAGTAGGGGGAAACTTCGAGCCAGGTGGGCTGAGGGATCACATGCAGCCATACCTCTAGGTAGGAGGTGGGTCGATATAGGGTGATCGTCCCAAGGAGGAGGGGCAGGATCCTTGAGGTATCCAACCTCTTGGATGAGACCTTGCTACAGGAGCCCCGATGTGGAGTAGCAGGAGATGACTGATTGGGTAGAGACATGCGGATGGAGTGCCAGAGAGAGCAATAGTGCAAGGAATCCCAGGACAGCGCATAGCTAGCAGGCTACAACGATGCGAGAGGAACAAGTGTTTTGCACAGTGCTAGGTGGCATAGAGAGGTGTGCAATAGTGTGAGATGCATGGAGATGTTGTAGTAGCACAAATGTCAGAGAGGGAGCACTTGTGAGCAGTAGGTAGAGTTTCAGCATCAGAGTATGTTCCTAGCCCAACAGAGGGGTCAGTTAGGAGTTTTTTTGTTCCAAGTGTTGTTGGAGCAAGTGGACCAGGTAGATGTGTTGCATGCAGAACATTCGAGAGTTACAGGATAGGGGTGGTAGATAATCCATATCTTATTGAGAGGGAGTGTTGAGAATGAAACAAGATGATGGAGCTTAGTGGAAAGAAGTCGCCTTCACTAAGTGGGCCCGCAGGCTATTTTTCGCGCAAAGTCTATTTTTAGACTATGTCTATTTCTAGACATATGGATCATGGTCTATGAGTTGTAGGATGTTATTTGTGGATGACTGGTCATGTTGGTAAAAATACATGGACCTCTATTTTTAGACATGTGGGCGGAGTCTATTTTTAGACTGCCAAGTCAAAAATAGAACAGTCGAATATTATTAGCTCTTAATAATATTTGGACTGTAATCATTATCTTATTCTCTTGGAGCACTTTAGTTTGAGCTATGGATGTGGCACATGCAGCTGCCAGAAGGAAATATGTGTTTCTTATGGGTTACTTGAGCTATTGCATACAGGACTTCAGTGATTGAGTTTTGTGGAGTTGAATCAAGAGTTGATGGAGTTGTGTTCAATTTGACATACTTGAACTAGTTGTATTTAGTCTAACTGATCAATAGACTAAGTGTTGAGTGATGTGAATTATTTATTAATTATTCACTAATTATTAACTCATAAATCAACTAAAGAATACATCAGTTAACTCAATGCATGGACAGTTCAGTGGAGACAAGTGTTGGAGGTGAATGAAAGGGCAAGACAACTATGATTTGTGACTATAGTTGTGCATGAGATTTGCACATGCATGGATTGAGTATTGCCAGTGAGGATTGCATGGTATAACCAAAGGGAATACAAATTTGGATCACACATTTGGTGTCATTCTCATCTATTCTCATGCAAAATTGCGCAGTGGAGGCAAGCAAGCAAGCTGAGGAGATTTGAGCCAGTGATTGATTCAGATCTGAGCTAGTTTGTGTGTAACAGGTGGAGATAGTACTGAGTACTTGTGAGGAGTATTGTGCTAGGTATTGTTATATGTTCTCAATCAATATAATATATAGATAGTTGGGGGTTTTGAGCTTTTTGCTTTCCCCGGTACATACTGTGTTGATATGTGTGATTGATGCTTCAATGTGCGCATGCGAATGTTTCTGATCCTGCAAAATTGATGATCAATGGTAGAGGAGGTTATGTATTATGCATGCATTCCACAATAGTGTATAATCAGGATAATCTTTATGAATATGTGTCATATTATTCATGAAATTTATACAGATGTGAAAGCGACGGGTACAGCCAAAGGTGGGAGCAGTAGTAAATTTTGATGTGCAAAGGAGAAAAGGGGTGCTAACTAAGGGCCAATGCCAAAATTGAGACATAACAATGCCAGACCTAAAAATTCATACCAATGACAAAAAATCTCAAATTTCAAGTACAAGATGTCAAACCCCAAAATCTGGGCATGCACACTAGTTTTCAGGATGAGGTCTTTCTCCATCAAATAATGCAACTTAGAGCCTCAACATATCGACCTATCCTCAACATTGTAGAATTCAATGAAATCACCAATATTTGATATGGGTCCCTCCTTAATAGTTAGATGATGGAACAAAGTATTCTCCATCAAGTAATTCTTGCCACTCGGGCCTCAAAGTATTGACACTTCCAGAACACAAAAATTTTCAATTTATCCAACATCCAATATATATCCATTTCCCACATCGTCAATTAATAGATGGTTCACAAAAATATGACAATCCATTACATGGGCCTTCATATATCTAATGGTTTACGACTACAAGCCTTATTGAAATCTATTGATATCCAATATGGGAACTCTCAATCACTTCCCCTAGCTTGAGTGTGCTAAGGGTTAAGCACCTAATATCTAATAACCCTTGGAATAATAACATGTCATTCTTTTCCAAGGTGAGGCTCTTCCGAAATAGGAGATATATGATATCTCGATACATGGTATTTTCGAACTAGATAGACGACATAGTAGTGACATGGTGCCAAGTGGAGGAAAATTTTCATAGTAAGTGATGTGGAAGTGTTTGGGGAGGACATGTGTAACTCATATTTGGAATTTTTTGGCTTATCAGTAGTGTAAATGGAGTAACAAATAGAAGACAGTAGGAGTGCCACATGGAATAAGACAATTTGATACTTGTGTCATATCATTCATGGATTATGTAATTCTATATTGGAAAATGTAATCTAAAGTGGAAGTCCAAGAGTCATCTATGTAATATGAAGAGTCATGTTGGAAGTCAAAATGTCATGAGAGGTCAAACAGTGTTGAGGGTAGTCCAAGATTCATAAGGGAGGTGAATCATCACTACTTTTTTATATATCCACCCTCATTATTCATGAAAAAGACTTTTTACCTTGGTTTCTCCCATGAGGCATCAGAGAGACAGAGCAAATACTTTTGGGGAGGAAGTCATGGCTCCAAAGCTCCACTATTGGAGCTAGTGATGTTCATTGTATACGTGTATCTAGGGACTTTTAACTAATACTGAAGCTTAATGGCCAACACATTTTCATACATGGATTGTGAATATTTGTAAGGTTGTTTTGGAAATGTTTATGGTTCATGTTTTCTTTCACTTGTACTAAAGTATTTGAATTAGTTTGGTTATTTTAGTGCTTATCATATTAAGAATGTGTTGTAATAGTTGTCATAATCCTCATATCTATGTGGGCTATTATGCTTGTTGTTAGGTGATTCTGTTTCGCTGGTGTGCACCCCTACTAATGTGGTATTATTGCCTCTCTCTTAGAAGCTCACCTTTTCCTCCCTATGCAGTAAAAGAACCATGCTACACTTGCAACTGAACATTCACCAGGCACGCTTACTTTCTTTTCGAAAAGGCATATACATGATTTTCTCCCTTTCTAACAAGTAAATCCAAGGAAAATCTATAAGAATATATGGAAACGAGGCCAATACTCTAGATGGGGATCCTATTCTAAATGGTGTGACGTCTAATTTGGATTTCACATCAAGGATACCCTCTTGGTTGATGGTTTTCCAACATGGTCAATAGGTAGCTTGCTACTATTGATTTGCACAATCTTCCACACTCTCTGTTATGGATGGGACACTCCTTTCAAATAATTCTTATACATTTTTTTCATCTGGTGCCCTTAGAGTAGCTCCTCACAATATTGTCAGGCATTGTGTCATGGGATAAGAATTATACTTGCAGGTCACCACTCAAGGTAGAATAACTTTTTTATCTCAACTAAATAGTGGCTTTTCAAATAAATTATCATGGGTATGGAAAAATCATTTAAATTGTTTTTTTTCTTTTTGCATCTTTCTAGAATATTTATCCAAAAGGTTAGTTGGAAATATGAAAATACAGTTTGTTTTCTCCTATGGAATGAGAGCCTTTGCATGTTATCATAATTTCTTTGATTTTAAGGTATATTTTTGTCCATGCCTTGATTACATTATGGACTGTGATTCAATCATTCAATCATTTAACCAAATTTCTTGTAGAAAGCTTTTACCATTTTTTTTCCAAGATACCCTATAGATTAGGGAAAATTTGAGATGGGTTCTTAAGGCATGTTTTTCTCTATTTTTGCTAGAGTTCACAATGTAAACTTATTATTAATAATCATGTTTCACTATTGATATGAAATTGGGGTTCTTTTCTGGTGCTAAATGTTTCATTATTGTTCTCATCTACAAGTGTTATTTTGATGCTAATTACTTGTAGCATTTCAAGAAGTTGATATTATCTGATTTATTTGGAACTTGGTATAAAAAACTGTATAGTAATTTCCATAGGAAATTAAAAGGCCGATTTAAAATCAAGTCTTTTTTCAATTGATAGAAGACATATGGTTTGTAATGAGCCACATAGAAGTGGCCAAATATGTGGCTTATGAAAGACATGAACTTTAAAAAACATTGATCAAATAGTTGGCTTTTATGCAGAGTATGAATCTGTAGAGGAGAGTAACAAGCATTCACGTGGAGGAGCAAATTAAATATTGGTTTCCTTAATTTATCTTATGCTTTCAAGTGGATCACGTATATTCACTTTATGTGATTGGGGTAGCTTCAGTAGATAATGTAGAATGGTAAAAAATAAGATGTTGATATCAGAACAAGATGATTGTTATGATGATAGAAATGTTGATAGGCATGTTATAAGTGGTTCTCAAGCTGAGGAAGGTTCAATGATTATAATTATTGGAAGAAGCAATGAAATGGATACTGAGATAAAATAATCTTTCCCTAAATCTATGAATGTTCTCTACATAAGTGGTGGACTTCCAGTTACCTATGCCTTAAGCCGACTTAGTTTTTAATGCATAAATATTTTGGATAACTCAGTTGGAGTACATCTAACAAAAATTAAAAAAAAATCAAATCCTACATCTTAAAACTCTTCTGATAGTTCTTTAATATGAAGGCGAGTCCATTGGAATGGTAGAGGTGGAGGAGGTTTAAACAAAACTATACACGCACTAAATTCATTTGACCCTACTCCAAGAATTGATAAAGACACAAATGTGGGGAGAGGAGGCCTAATGTTTAGAGAAATTTTGCGTCGCATGTGTTAGATCGTGTCATATCCTGAACTTGAGTATCATAAGGATAAAATCAAGAAGAGCACTCCTAATGGCAAGAGATAATTCTCATGTTTTTAGTGAGATAGAAAGTTGTATGATTGGTAATTTGGACCTAGGAAAACCATGGACCTGGTTAGATGTATAAGTACAAAGTTTAGGTGTACTTATATTAGATGAATGGCCCATGATTAATTACAATGTTAGCCAATAAGACATATTATTCCACATTCCTTTCCAACAAATGCTTTCTTTATCTTTTCATAACTACGTGGATCTTTACACAACTGAACTTGATCGAACAACGGTAAAAGACAAGAATTTAGTAGTGGCTTCCTTTGGAAGATGTCATGATATTTTAAGGAAATGATTGAGGGAATTCCACCTTTGTGTCTTTTATGCATTTGTAATGGAGCACCCATCACAACTGTAGGTGTTTTCTGGACATGTGCATGCAGGCATGCGGTAGAAGAATGGTCACTTGTTATTTCTTTATGAATACTACCATTACATTTGTTGGTGTGTCAAAGTGTTTTATTTTTCATTTAATGAGATATATTATTTAAATGACAACCTTTGACATTTAATATTGCGAATATGTGTTATGATCCATGTTTAACAAATTTATAGATTTTATTTGGCATTTATTTGTAGAGTTTTTCACATCTTATACCTTCCATTGTATCTTCCTTTTCAGAAGAGGAACTTAATATTGATGGTAAGAAGCAAGAATTGAATAAAGAGGAGAACAATAACACTGGAGCAACAATTGAAAAAATAATAAGAGAAGAGAATTAGTCTAGTGATACCCTTAAATCCAATATCTCGCATGAGACACACCCATATAGACTGATGGTCAAGTCTTTAGAGTTGGTGAATTCACCTACAATGCCTTGGAAACACAATGATAATGTTTTGAAGTGATAAAACAATATTTCATGTATAAATTGTAGTCCAACAAATATTAAGCTTGAAATTCATAATGCAATACTTGACATTTCATATAATACAATTTATGTCATTGAAACTATTTAGAGGTGTACTTGATATAATTTAGCATTGTAATAAACATATTTTCATAATATATGATCATACACATTGTATGCCTTTTTTTAGTTTAATCGCAAAATCATATTAATTAATTTATGTTGAATACGCAGTGCCATCAATATTTCAAATACGCAGTTTGCAGTGCCATCCATATGTACTATTGTTGAATGCGCAGTTTTGATATGTCACTATTTTAAACGTTGTTTGATAGAAGTCCGTCATACTTTTAGATGCCGAGGATAGCAGCAGAAAATTTGACTATATAGCAGCAGAAGTATTTTTTCATAAGAGAATATTTTTTGCCATCAGAAGTATTAGTCTATCAGCAAAGTTTTTTTTTATATCAGCAGAAGTAATCTTTTACAGAATGCATTCAATCATCTCTATGATAGGAATAGTTCTCACTGGCAAGGAGAACTATCCTGACTGGTCCAGGATGGTACAACACACCCTCATCTTCAATGAGTTGTGGAAAGGAGTGTGTGTCGGAGAAGGAGACAGTAACCCAAAAAAGCCTACATCAGACAAAGAGCTCGCCATCTGGGAAAACAAGAACAACAAAGCGTATGCATTAATCGCAGTGTCTGTAAATAAGGAGGTGAGTCGTCACATTTCAACATGTTCAACTGCCTTTGAAGCTTTACAAAAGCTGAAAGAGCTCTATGACTCACATTCTGCACTTGAAGCCGTCCAACTTATGATTAAACTCTTCACTCTTGAA
Organism: Pinus taeda; assembly: GCA_000404065.3. Lineage (NCBI taxonomy): Eukaryota > Viridiplantae > Streptophyta > Pinopsida > Pinales > Pinaceae > Pinus > Pinus taeda. The sequence continues at coordinate 134,697 of APFE030322619.1, forward strand.
CTGCAAAATAATGTTCCTCTTGCTCTTGCATCTGAAATAAAATCTATAGTGCATGATATCAAATCCACTAAAGTTGAGCTAGATATATCTCTTATTTATTTTCTTAAGGCACTGTATCCTACATACTCCAATTATCTTGAGTCTTTGCAAGCAAATGGAAATCTCAAGGATATAACCTTTGACTCTCTTGCGAAAAAGTTTGCTGAAAGAGAAAAAGCCTTTGGAAAGAAGACAGTCCCTGAATCTTCTGAAGAGACTGTATGGATGGCTAATAAAGAAAAATATCCTGCTCAAGATTCTACTTCAGAGGAAGAGGAAGATACTTCAGAGGCAGGGGGGGCAGACATTCTCAAGGAGAAAAGGCAGATTTACATTGTATTCACTGCAAAAGAAATGGATCACATGATTCCTCTACATGCAAGCTACCATGGGACAAAATTGAGCAGAGAAGAAACCAACAGAAAGGTAAAACTGATAATACAGAAAAAGGTAAAGCACCTGAATCCGCTCACTATATTGAGGCACAATGTAACATTGGAGTAAATGAAGATTTGTTTAACACTTCACTTGCTTCCTGGAAAAATGATTTGCTGCTTGATTCAGGAGCAACCTGTCACATGACTCATAGAAAAGACTTTTTTGAAGATTTCACTGACAATGTTGATGGAGTAGTTTACTTTGCAGATCAGTCAAAAATCAAGCCATCAGGGCTTGGCACAATCAGGCTTAAACTGCCTGGTCTCCCAGACTTTCTTCTTGATCATGTTTTATACCTCCCACAGCTCAAGAGAAACTTGCTCTCCTTGGTCCACATTTGCCAGCAAGGTCACTCCATTCATATGGTTGATGGCAAGCTCGAGGTGATAAAATCATCTGATCACTCACTTGTCATGAGGGAAATAGAAGAAGAAAGACTTCTCAAACTGCGAGGAACATCTGCTCATAAACAACCTTTCTCATATATTTCTCATCATGAAGAAGGTACACTTCCATCAAGTTTATTATGGCATGCTAGATTTGGACATTTAAACTATGAAAGTCTCCGTTTATTGAAGAAAAATGGTGTTGCTGGTTTGCCTACAATTCCTAGAAAACTTAAGCAATGTGATGCTTGCATTCTAGGAAAGCATAGAAAATAGTCATTTCATGACTCACATTGAAGAGCACATAGGAAGCTTGAACTTATTCATTCAGATTTATGTGGTCCAGTGCCTGTTCCTTCTGCAAATGGAAATAAATATATCATGACATTTATTGATGACTACACCAGAATGTGTTGGGTTTATTTATTGAAGAACAAATCTGATGCTTTCCTAACATTCAAGAATTTTCATAAATGGATTGAAAATGATGCACAATCTCATATTGGGTCTATTCGCACTGATAATGGAAAAGAATATACATCAAATGAATTTGAACAATATCTTCGCCAACATGGGATTAAACATCAAACAAATGTGCCTTATAATCCCCAACAGAATGGTGTAGCTGAAAGAATGAACAGAACAATTTTGAATATGGTACGATCCATGCTTTTTTTCAAAAATGTAAAGATAATGTTTTGGGCTGATGCTGTTCTATGTGCTGCATATATAAAGAATAGATGTCCATCTAGTGCTATAAGAAACAAGACTCCTTATGAATTGTGGTATGGACATGTTCCTTCGGTCAAACATCTCAAGATCTTTGGTTCCACCTGTTATGCTTTGATACCAAAAGTACATAGAAACAAACTTGGTGCTAGAAGTCGTAAGTGTATCTTCCTGGGGTATTCAAACACCTCCAAAGCATACCGCCTCTATGATGAAGAAAATAAAAGTTTGTTATATCTAGAGATGTAATTTTTCTTGAATCATCCAAATCTGACAATGTTGTTGAGCGGCAACTTGATCGCTTGGATAGATTCGCAAAAATGAAATCATTTCAAGAATTTGAAAATGAGATTCCACATCTTGAAGGGGGGATTCCTATACTAGATCAACATGTGGAATCTTCTTCTGAAGAAGATTCTCCCCCGTCTGAAACTCCAACAACGGATGATGCTTTAAGTGATGTAATTGATAAAATTGGGAGACTCAATCTTGATTCACTCCCAACTCAATCAACAGAGCAGCCTGGACCATCTCAGAAAGGTCCCCCAAAGTGGCTGACAAAGACACTTGAAAGTGTTCATCCTGATGAAATTGGAAAAACAGGAACCAGAAATGAAAATCGACAAAATGGAGGTGATGTAGATGACTCTAATTCACCTATTGATATGGATGTTTCTTATGATTGTGAATTGAACTTGTCTACAGATTTTGAACCAACTTCCTTTAAAGAAGCTGCTTCTCATGATGCATGGAAAGAAGCAATGCAAAAGGAGTATGATGCCCTCATTAAGAACGGCACTTGGAAGCTGGTTGATCCTCCATTTGGAACCAAACCAATTGGCTGCAAGTGGGTCTACAAGAACAAGTACAAAGCTGATGGCTCACTTGACAAGCACAAAGTAGGCTTGTGGCAAAAGGTTTTGCATAGAAGGAAGGGGTCGATTATGAGGAAACTGTTGCCCCCACAGCAAAATGGGCCACCATCCGGATACTCTTTGCACTGGCAGCTCAGAACGGTTGGAAAGTCCATCAAATGGATGTAAAAACTGCCTTCTTGAATGGAGATCTAAAAGAAAATGTTTTTATGTCCAGCCTGAAGGATTTGCTGTGAAAGGACATGAACATAAAGTATGCAAACTGTGAAGTCCTTGTATGGCCTCAAACAAGCACCACGAGCCTAGTATGAAAAGCTAACTGAGCATCTTCTGAAACTCAACTTCAATCATTTTGATCTTGATGATGCAACTTTATTTGTCAAGAAAGTTGGAAAACAGCTGTATATCTTGTGGTATATGTAGATGATCTTTTAATGACAGGGAACAATGAAAGTTATATTGCATCCATAAAGAAAGAATTAGGAAAAAGTTTTGAAATGACTGATTTGGGCTATGTTCATTACTATCTTGGCATTGAA
>APFE030322619.1:140810-161654 GCA_000404065.3 Pinus taeda
TCGAGAAGATGAACTGAACAATCACATTCATGTATATATTAGATAGCTGGCTAAATGAATAAATGCATTAGTTTTCTGGAGTTACTTCTGGCCTGACATTAATAATGAACACATAAAATCAATCTAAGACCACTAAATTAGTACTTTATATTGATTAATGATGAACATAAATAAAATGAATATACAATGAGAAAATTAGTCGTTTATAATGATTATTAATGAATGTAAATGAAAAGAATATAAACTATTAAATCAGTCATTTATATAATGAATATGAAACTACTCAAAAAAGATAAAAGAATATTGTAAATGATAAATTTGTGATTACAAATGACGACTAAATTTTGCATATATACCACTATTAGTAGCTAATTTACAATGTCTTATGGCACAACTAAAATTTATTCATATTTCGTTGGTCATTAATTGGTTTCAAATGATGACTAAAATTTGCATATATATGGCTATTAGTAGCTAATTTATAGTATCTTCAAATGTGACCAATATTTTGGTCATATTTCTTTGGTCATTAATTGGTTTTATTGGGTGATCATGTAGTAGTATATTTTGTTGTATATTTTCTCATTACTTGTGACAATTGATATTAATGACCACATTTATGGATAAATATACTACTAGACAATAAAATTGAGACAAATAATTAATTATTAAGCTAAGTACGACTACAATTTGGTCACGTTATAAGATACTATATATTAGCCATTATTGATCACCAACTGAAAAATGGTCATTTATATGCAAATTTTAGTCACTTTTTAGTAACTAATTAACCATTTTGTACTATTGCAGGGAGGTATTCATAATTCCATAACTAGCACAAGGATACTTCTCAAGTTGAAATATTCTCATAAAAAGAGTAGGATTAGTAAGTCATATTTAAGCGTCATCATCATCATCAATAGCATTGTTAATTATCAACATATCAAATCCTTGACATGACAGTATCTAACTCTCCACGAGAATAGAGCACAATGTTGGGAGGCATACATATGGACACCACCATAGCCTCTCAAGGAACATATCCCATCTAGATGTTCTCCAAGTATGTCCTTCCAAGACTATTCTTATCTTGGAATCCCAATACTCAAAGAAAATCGGCCCTATTCAACCACACTTATCTTGGATACCCTATGAGATCCTCAAATAATGTTTGTTCCCATGATCAATTCCTATCCTGGATTCCAATCCTGAAGGAGTATCAGTCCTGGATGCTTATCCAATCCTCCATTCCCCCTCCTAGCATGATACTCTACACCTATGGTTGTTAGTCCTAGCCTAGTGAATGACACATATGGAGAATTTGGTGTCCACCATAATTCCCTCTAAATCAAGGAGGAGGTCATTACTCCTCAAATATGAAGGAGGTTTCTTTCTTCATCCCAATCAGGGAGAAATCATCACTATCCTTAACTAATCTCAAACTTCATCAATGCATTAGCTACTTGTTCTTCAATGGAGATATCTGTGGTAGTAGTAAGGGCTCCTATTTGATAATACATCATATCTTAGCTTTAACCTTCTTTCACATTTCATCTCCATGATAAGGTTTTTCGAACCCTAATAGAATCACATCATATCAAATTTCAACCTTTCTAGATCTTGTCAATCATCAGACAACTTTATCATGAGTTGGTTCATTGGTCTTCTTGAAGGAGCCAAGATTCCTCATAGATACTAGCACATGTATTCTTCCTTCATCATATAGTTTTTCCTCATAAGTTATATTAGCTTTAGAAAAAAATTCTATGATAGCATGGATTTTAGCGGAGCTCCATCCCATCATGCAGCTTCGCTGACTTGGAGAAGTATGATGAAAACTCTTCCATGGTTAATGAGCAACATGTGGTGGATTAAGCAATGGAGCTCACACGAATATTGGTCTAGCAACCATGAGTGGATTTCTTAGACACATTACTCTTTTTTTCATGCCATTATATACTCTTCACATACACCTAATGAATTTCTGTGTGGATATGGGACAAGAGGTATGACACGATGCCTGAAAAGAGGCTTGTCATCTCTGGTGAACTTGTGGGAGAATGGGAGCATTATGTATTCCAGCTAAAGATGGAGGGTATTAAAATATCTAGAGAGGAGGAAAACCTTGTGTGGAATCGTCCTATGTAAAATGGGTAGATTAGGGGAAAAATATCCTTAGGAACATAGGGATAAAAAGGTGATTGAGAGTTTGGGTGGTTCCATGTTGTGTGGAAATGGAATATTCCACGAAAATTGACATGATTTGGTTGGTTGGTGTCACACGACGAAATCCTGACATGGTCAAACCTAATCAAGAGGGGTTTTTGAGGACCATGAAGATGTGCTTTGTGCATGAAGAATTTGGAAGACATCTGCCATAGTTTCTAGCAGTACACATTTATTGTAGAAGTATAGAAGGAGCTCCTTGATAATATTCACTTAACAATGATATGAGATCATTCGTTGATTAACACTTGCCTCAAAAACTAGTTTGCAAACAATAAGCCATACAAAGCTCTATCTTTCTATATGATATGTGCTATCTGGAGGGTATGAAAGAGTTGGATTTTTTTACCAAAAGGAGTGAGGAGTGCAAGTTATACCGATTAATATTACTACCTACTTCTTATAGAAGGAGCTGCTATCCTATAATTATCTATAAAAAATATTATGATGAAGGATGTGTGGCACATCTATCCAGTCATGCTCTTTGATGGGGCTACATACTCAATGGTATGCAAAAGTGAGATGTTGATATTTATGAGCCTTGATGATTTATATAAGTTTAAATGGTGTAGTGGATTTGGAACCAACACTAATGTTGAACTCCTTTCTTTTTGGGGCATACTCTACTATGCTCAGTGGTTAGAGATAGACGAAATTGACATCTTTGGTGACTATAATTCTATCATCTGATCGATCTAATAAGCATTCTTCTTTACAGGATCCAATTCTCTCTCATTGGGTGGAAAGGACTAGATCCTGATATGCCTCATTTTACATCATTTCAGTCTCCCACATATATAGAGAACAAAATGAGGATGCAAAAAAACTATCAAAAGAACGATGGATGGCGTCTATGGATATGAGCCATTTCTAAGAATATTACAAAGGTACCCTGATGTGGGATGGTCATATGAATATATGAAGTTTTCCTACTATTCTTTTTGGTTTGCTTTTTTATAGTTTTGGATCATAGCTCCAGGTACGAGTAGGGTAGAATAAGGTTATTTTGTTGCACAAAGAGTGTGCACTCTATTTCATTTTTGTTTATTTTATAGCTAATATGCAACATTGAGATTATCTATTGATATGAATTTTGGAACTTAGGAGAATTTAGTTCCTTTCAACAGGGTAATCATGTGATTTTTCAGAAGTTAGTTACTTTGAATTATTGGAGATAGCTTGCATATGCCTGTAGGTGAAGATTGAGGAATCTGTTTGTTATGTGTAATTAAATGTCTTGGTAAAATGTATGTGTTTTGATGGGGATTAGTGTCAAAATAGAACTATGTTTCTTCCCCTGTCCAATTGGAGCACATTAGTCCAGATATCGAGTAAAGTGAGGTAGAAGTACATTCTTTTGCATGCTCAAGATAGATGCAATCATATAGCATCAATATATTTTGCATTTTCTTCAATTACAGATGAAAATTTCATTTTTTTCTTCTGAAAAAATTATAACATATTCTCAATATCAATTATTCTTTCATGCTTATCTAATCCATCAATAGTGATATTCATGAAATCAATGTGTTTCATGATCAAATCATGCAGTTCTAGGTACATCAATATTATCCAACAAAATATGTCAACTTCCATCTTCTTAGGCTCTGTATTTACTTCTGCAACATGTCTTTCTAGGATCGAAATCATATCTCAAACAAATCATTAGTATCAGACTATGCTACTTGCTTCCTTTGAATTCAACATTCCTTTGCATGTTTTATATTCATATTCTTACAAGGTTATGGTTAAGGTTTAAATCATCAACATATTCCTAGAATGATATCATTAGCTGGAATATTTAATATTATATTCATCAAGGTCCTTATAGCTCCATCTTTCCATCATGCTCATCATTATCAAGCATAAGTCTTGCTTTAATTTGTTCTTTCATCCTTCTCTCATCTCTTCCTCAATTTTAACATGCTTCATTATGTACCTACAATTATCACCAACAAATACAACCAAGAAAAATATACAAATAAAAGAGCATGATGTCAATGTGTTAATCTAGGTTTTTCGTTGTATTTTCAAAAGTGTACTTGTATAGTTCTAGTTATAAACCCTTGAAATTCCTTGATATAACCCCTATTATGGATTTTACTTTTAGCTCTAGTTTTTATCCAATTCAACCCTTGCTATGGTTTTAACACATAATCTAGGGTTTTTTTTTCAAAATTAGGATTTTAATATCTAGGAAAATTTAACCCTGTAAACCTTGCATACCATTTCCCACGAGATAGGGTTTCCTTGGAGGGAAAAATTAGTTAAGGTTATGGTTTTCACTCCTAAGGTTCAAAAAAGATAAATACCAAGAGTCTTCAAGACATCATATGTTTTCAAGGCCTACAAGCCCTAGATTCTCAATATTTTCAAAAACATGCAAAGGAACAACTGCAAAACCCTAGAGACCTTTTATATCTATATCTATGTAGGCCCTTTCAAATGATGATCATCATAATCTTGGCACATAACTTCAAATGTACATAGAATTTTTACATAATTCTGGGATCTTACCATATTTTAATTTTTGCAAAGATGTTGTCCTTCTTCATTTGTTGTTTGTCCATATTTGTCAACAAAAGTACCTTTACAACTTCAGAAATTGCTTGCTTCATATAGCCTATCTTCTCCATTGCAAAGCCCTAGTATTATTCCTTAAGTTGAAATATATCAACTTCATTCAGAAAGGAGACAACTTCTTAATTTTGTAGCACAAAGATAAACTTGATTGATCCTCAAATATACTACTTCCACAACTTACACATTCTCAGTCTTTCTTTAGATTATTTACACAATTATTCTTTTTCTTTCACAAGCTACATGCCATGAAATAGCCATGAAATTGTAACCTTTATACAAAGCTAATTTTTAGGTTAGCTTCATTGAAATGTCCACCATTTATGCATTTGAAATGAAGATACAACTCCTCCTACTTAGGCTTCTTTTAGACTGATGCTAGTAAAGATAGACTCGTTAATTGTTAAGAAACTTGAACTAATTTCAAACTTCCCTCATAATTCCATAGAGATTTCTCATAAGGAGTGCCATAAAATATTCAAATGTCAAGTTCATATTGTAGATGCTTCTTGTATTTTCATTTTCATAAGATATGGATGATAGTGCTATTATCAATGTCTCGATATATTTTATCATATGTTACAGACTTCTGGAAACCGACTGTTGCAGCTCAATCGTGTTTTTTTCTAACTTACGAGTCACCATTGAGTCATGTGATGTCACACAAACCATATACCATTGATTTCGTAGACCATTACAATATATAACGAGATCAAAACATGATATTATCAAAGTCTCGATATATCCTTTCATATGTTATAGACTTCGGGAAACCGACTCTTTCATATATATTAATTAATGTTTTTCTCTCGTATAACTTCTTAAATGATATGGAATTTAATTCTTTGTGAAAACTAATGTCTATTTGATTATTGAAGTAGTTACCAGGTGAAGAAGAATGTAGTTCTAGTAGTTTCAGAGTAGGTTAAAGAGAAGGTTAAATTACTAAACGTTTAACCAATTTTAGGGCAATTTTTGGACATTTAAATAAATGTGAATTAGGTCAAATATGGAATTACACTTAAGTTCGAGCTTGTAATTTCATCTAAGGTATGTAACATACTTCCTTGTGGATAAATGTGAGGTTGTTTTTCTCTTATGCAAGCATCTCTGTGATATTTTATGAGTCTCATATGGAATTGCATTATCCTTTGGTTCCTTCTTGAGACCCCTGTGATGTCTCCGTTATGCAAATTTGTGGCTCGTCTTATGTGAATATTTGAGGAATTCATCACTTCTATGGACCAAATTCTAGACCTGTGATTTGGACGAAGATCAGATTCGAGCCTCATTAAGGTTTTTCTCTATCGTCTTTGATATCTAGTAATTGTAGTCCTAAAGCTTGAAGACCTAAAGTATCATATCACGGTAAAAGAAGTGTAAAAGTTTCAAGATTTATGGTTATATATATGTGTGTGTCAAAGGCTTGTGTCATATGCATCATGTAAGCTACCAAGATCTCAAACATTGTGGAATATCACAAAGTACTGGAGCATAGAACTATAAGGTATCATAAACTATGAAGCTAAATAATTTGGGCTCTATTTTTCATCTATAATAACATTTTTTTTCCATCTAAGACTCAGGCTATCCAAGATCAAAAGTCTATATAATGATACAAAGGGATCGAGCTCCCTGTAGGGTCGAGCTTCAAATCGTAATATTATCACAATGTGAGTTCTAAATTTTGAGCATAATCTATGTGATCCTCTTCTATGCAAGCTTCTTTATATAGCATGAAATCTTCTCTATGACATTATTTAAAAGGTTTAGTGGATCTATGTTGAAAAAGAAGACGATGAAGTGTCTCCCGAGACTGTAAGATTTTGTACTCTAAGAATCGGGCGTAATCGAGCTAATTTAATGTGATACCATTGTATGCTGGTGAAAAGACCAAGTCCATGCGAATCACTCGAAATTTGAAGAAAAGCCAAAAATTTTGTTTTCTCTTTGAATCACATCTTTGTAGATATGTAAAATAAAATGATGAATATGATCCCGGATATCTACATGTATAGACCACAAGTTTGATACTATCTATGGAGGAATCTTGACTTTGTATGTTAGTGATATTGTTGGTCATATTTTTTTCTTCTTTTTTGATGAGTAGAAATCATTTTATACATAATAGGTCCGAGTTGAAAATGTATGAGATAAGGCTAACCTATTTGATCTGAATCCATCCCTCTCAATGATTTAAAATATGGTTACCTAGAAAATTTATTATAGTCTTGCTCCTCTTACTTCAAGTTCCAAGATTCCAAGTGAATAAATTGGTTGGTAATTTTTTTTGCTCTGCTACATAAACCTTGATGATGAAACTTGTTATGGAATCAATTCAGCTAACATGAAGTACATAGATTGGAATTCCTCTGAAGTATCATAAGAATATTACTAAGCATACCTACTTGATGAGTTTTCATAATCTAGGGTTTGAACAAGAAAGGCCTAGGGTTTGTGAAATCATATGATTTCCAATGTTAAAAATTAATGAGGTTGAAAAAGAATGCAAGGAAATTGATCGAGAAATATGAATATGAGCTTTAATTGAACTTGATGAATTATTACGCGTTGAACTCAAAACCCTAGCTATTGATCCTAGCCAATCAATTGATAACCCTATCTAAGGTCAGTGATGAAAATCCTAAGGATTATGGAACAAATTGATTCCACTTAAGTAGAAACCCTAGAAGTTTTGACATCTTGATAAAGTTGATGTGTAGGTTGGATTCAAGAAGGTTAAAAGATTAAGAGGGAGTTGTTATGTTTTCAAAAGATAAGTATCTCGTATTTCCTTTATTTATTTTATCATCACTAATAATGTGTAATTCTTGAAGATTTTGTAGACAAGGTCAACTTCTCAATGATGATATGGATGACGAGTTCCTTGATGACATGGACTTATTAATCTCAATAATGTGAAATTCTTAATGATGATTTGAACTCCTTGATAATTTGAGCTTAGTAATTTTGAACTCTTGAATGATGTTAATGATATGTATTTCTTAATGATGATGTGATTTTCTTGATGATGATATGGCCTCCTTAATGATGTATAATGTGGAGTCCTTGATAATAATGTGAATGATATTAAACTCCTTGATCATGTGAATGTGGTTATCTTCTTAGGCTCAAGGATATGATGTTTGTTCTAGTCTAAAGAAGAATCTGACCTCTATTTCATTTTTGGAAGAATGTGGTTACGATGTGATCTTCAGCAAAAGGAAAGTATTCTTAAGACACATAGCCACCGGAAAAGTGAGGCAGATCAGTGCTCGAGTCAAGAACTTATATGCACCCGAGTTAGAATATCCATTCAAAGACAAGAGGAGAAAGGGAAGGGTTAGAGACTTGGTGGTTGAGAGGGAGCATGATTTACCTCTCAAAATGGAGCCTCAAGAAGTTGTGGAGCAGCCACAAATGGTGAAGAAGAAAGGAGGTAGAGTGGATACATCCCCTAAAGTATAGACCTCCATTAGGGGGAGATTTCAAGACCAGTGGGCAGAAGGAGCACATGTAGACGTACCTCAAGGTGTGAGGTGGGGTGATGTAAATCCCTAGTCCAAGAGTTTCAAAAATTTGGGCAGGGTCCATTGAGCTGTTTTTTCTCATGCATCATTATCCTTGATATGAGGGCCCACAATATTCAGTAGCAGGAGGCCCAGTGTCAGTTAGATACTGAGGAGTGCAAGGTAGTGTTGACAACAGAGAAGGAGGCTCAATAGCAAAGCCAGAAACAACAAAATTTTTCTAGTAGACAATTGTACATTGATTCAATGATTATTTTTTTATTTTTTGGATGCTTAGTTACAAATGTTGTAGTAGCAGAAGCAATAGAGAAAATTGTTGCATGCAATACATTCCAAAGGTGTTGGATCAGGGTAGATGTGAATCTTTTTCTTGGTGAGAGGAAGTATTGAAAATGTAGCAAGAAAATTTCAATTTGACTTGCCTTGGTCAAACTAGAGAGAAAATTAAAAATTCCAGATGAACAGAAAGCTTGGATGAGTTAACTAAGGTGACATGGTTGTTATCACATAGTTAGGTTAGTTAATTCAAGTTAGGGGCATGGAATTCAGTTGTGTGTAGTGACTCCTAAATTTTAGGAGGTTACGTTGAGTTAATTTTAGTTGTAACAAATTAAATCAGTTAAATTAATTTATGGTTAGTTAAACTAGTTCCAACTTTTAGAGGAACTAGTCAAGGGTCTAGTAGTGGGGTGTGTAGTTAGTCACAACTCATTCATCAACAAGTTAACTGATCAATTAGCCTAAATTAGCTCATGCATGTAGATAATATGACTTACCTAGTTGATATTGGAGTTCAACGGAAATGTACTATTAGTTGTAGATAATTCCAAATTGTACAAGTGGTGCATGCGGTCAGAGAAGGGCCTACAAGGATTGAAAAGTTATGGATTGGGAATTTCCATAATCAATAGGGATTAATTCCTTCAAAAATAATGCAAGGAAATAGGGACTTGGGCAAGAAGGAAATTGGTTAAGTATTAGCCAAGGATTTTCTAGTAAGAAATGAGATATATTGTACTTGTGCAGAGGTTTCTCATGCTCGACTTATGCAGTACAGATAGGAAGGGGTGTTTATCAATTTCTTTCACCTTAGATAAATCTCGAAGCATATGTGTAATTCAATCTTGTCTCATGTTTATGTTTCAATTTCTCAATGTTTAATTGTTTCCACTAATAAGTAGAGTAGATTCAAGCCTATTGTTTTAGGAAATTACATTTTTAGTTTGAATCTGTAGGGGATATCTACATATATTATGAGTAGGATATGTCAACATTATGACAACATCAACATGATCAATTTTGAATACCTATATTGAAATGCATGTTGACCCAATTTGAAACATTATGAAAATTTATCCATGCCAATTTGAATAAGGATGTGGGTGCCTCCACCGAGTTTGGCACCTTAGTCCTATTTCAAGTGAGAGCCTTCACATTTTCAAGGTTGGTTCCTCAATCAAATTGTAGCCTATTGCAAAGGACTGGTTACACATTTTTGAGGTTGGTGCGTCAATTAGGTTGTATCCTATTGCAAATATTTTCTTGCACATCCTAAGGGTGGGCAATACTAGCAAACCAGTGACTATAAATCTATGTAAATGAATTGAAGAATAAAAAGAAAAATAATTTGTGGTTTCCTCTCGCAAGGGTTTCCATGTAAATTCCCTTTTTTTCTTATGTCGATGTAATCATGGATTCTTGATACATAGTCTCATTTATTTTTATTATTATGATACACTGCTACATGGTTAACTTTTGATGAAATGTTTTGAAATGATAAGTTTACCATTACATTGATTCAATGCCCGCCCACCTTAGTTTGATATTTGGTCTAACAATTGGTATTACAACATGTGCCTTTAGGAATAATTAAATACAGGGGGATTGACTTTAAGAAAAAATAACCACTGTTAGATCAACTAGAAAGATTCCTCATTTTGATGGATCCAACTATGATTTCCGCAAGATAAGGATGGATACCTATCACATTTATTTGGGATTTGATGTTTGGATAGCTATAGAGATCGATTATAAAATTTTCTATACTCCTCCAACAAATATAACTAGTAAGGAATTCTATCCATCTAATGCAATAGTTAAGCATGCCTTTGTAAGTGGTTTGACAAATTCAGAGTTTGTCAAAGTAATGCATTATAGGTTAGCTTGTGACATATGGAACAAGATTAAAACTTGTTATGAAGGGAACAAGAACGTAATTGAAGGCAACCTACAATCTTAGAAGGCTCAATTTGAAACTTTGAAAGTAGAAGAAGATGTGAATATTGCATCATATTTGATTTGATTAGACAAGATTATAAACCCTATTATAGGTCTCGTTGATGAAATTAAGGATGATCTTGTTATTTGAAAAATATTGAGATCTTTTCAATCAAGATTCAATCCCAAACTATAAACCATTAAATAACTATCAAATATGGATAAAATGAACATGGACGTATGTTGTGAAGGAAGAAAGCACAAGAATCAAGAAAATTCCAAACATGAATCTGATGAAGAAGAAGCCAAGTTCATTAGAAATCTGAAAAGGGGAACCATAAAGTTCAAAGATAAGCTTCCTTTTAAATGTTTTGAATGTGGAAGAATATGAGATTATGCTTCTAAATTTCCTTTGTGAATATGAATGAGTGTAATGATGAAGTAATATTTAAGCCCAAGAATCAAATGAAGAAACACGGTGCCTAAAAGAAGAACTTCTCCTCAAAATAAGAAAGTGATTATGAGATCCATGTAAGTGTGACTTATGATGAACTAGGTGAAATGTTATTCTTCATTGAAATAGATGAGACTTGAGCTGAGATAAATGATGAAGGAGAACTTAGAAGTTCATTAAAAGAAATTAAAACCTTCAGAAAAAGGTTGGTTCAACTAAAGAAACAACTCCAAGGTAAAGATCAAGACGAGGATTCCATTATCACTCTCAAATTTAAGCTAGAAGAAGCCACAAGGATAAAGGAGATTTTTTCAAAATAACTAAATAAAAAGGAATAAAATTGTGAAATATTACAGGAGAAAGTTATGCTTTTGAAAGAATAATCGGAACAATTCAAATACAACTTCAATCTTCTCAAAGATAAAGATCTTTCAAAAACCAAAAATGAAGATCCTGCGAAGAGGCGTGGTTATAAATTCATTGCATCCAACAACAATTCATTTGAAGATCCTAAGCAAAATGATAAATAAACCATAATTCCATATTCCCAAAATTATGTTAGGAATCAATAAGATACATATAGATCACATAAGAAAAGGAACTAAGATGAAAATATGGCACCCTTGTGAATGAAAATCTTCACGAAGGATTCACAAGAAACAATGGAGCAAGAGTTAAAAATAAACAAATGGATGAATATAATCCAAGGAACAACTTCAAAATATTATATGTCACATGAAGACCACCTTGTACCACTCGATATCAAAATACGTTATTTGGTTGTAGTGAATATGTAGTTTCTAGAAAAAAATGTGTCAAGAGTTGAAATGTCTGATGGGTTACACTTCACCCATCATCAAGGACAAGAAGAAAAAGACATAATTGAAGAGGAAGAGAAACCTAATTAATTTATAAAGGGAGTGTGAGGAAAGGGATGTTAGGAAAATATTAAATTAAACCCAGGAAAGGGCTATGAAGGGAAGTAAATTGAAATACGTTTTTACTAAATAATATTTTATTCCAAAAGGTATTATTGTTGCAACAATATAATACCTAATTTACTATTAATAAATAATAAGAATAAGGATAGAAGAATATTATTGTTTTTTTTTTTGTAGGCTGGGGTGGGACTCTCCGATTACATGTCCATTAAGTACCCCCAACGGGAAGGGTAGCCCAAGATTTTGAACCCAGACTTCCGATTTGGTGAGACTTCATTTCCACGGCCATTGCCGCTTGAGCTACCCCATGTGGACTATAAGAATATTATTGTTATAATAAAAATTGTAATAATAAAAATTATGTTAAATAGTATTAAGTATTGTCATTCTATCATTTAATTTTATTTTTAATAATATCATTATTAATAATCATATGATAATAATTATTAATATTGTTAATAATTATAATTATTAGCAAATTGGGATTATTATTCGGGACTAAATCTTTAATTAAGATTTTATTCATGATATCAATTAAAATAATTATTAAACATTATTATTCTAAAAATAATTATTGTAATAACAAGTAATGATAATAATAATAATAATCTCCATTATCAGAATTCTTAATAATAGCCCCAACAATTAGTGATGAAAGTAATATGCAATCTCTGAAAACTAAGAGATTCAAGGCTCAAATACCCCTATTTATGAACCAATTTATGGATAGGAGGACATGTCGTAGAGCCCCATAGGTTTTCTAGTAGTTACACGTCAAGTGGGTTGTCGGGTTCCTCTCGGATACAAAATTTTTTCTTGATAGTAGTTATTAGAATTATTAATCATAGTATTACTAGGAATAATATTTACTATTAAAATTATTTGTGTACATTAGTAAAACAATATAATAATTATTAATCTTAAGGTGATAGCACAGAGTTGGGTTACAATTTTTGCGAAATGAGTGCGCATTTTAGTGAAAAAAGGATGCTCAATCCAGGGATTTTAAGTCCTAGATAGATTTTTTTTAAGCTCTTAGTCGAGTTATTGAGGTGCTTAAAATAGCTTAATCGAGTGTTTAAACAAACCCTTGATCGAACCATTTTCTAACAAGAGTTAAAGGCTTGATCGCTAGATGTGTAAATCTTTCTTCAAGTTCAAACCTCTTTTTTCAGTGCAAAACTTGAGGAGAGGTTTGCACACTTGCGGCCAAAAAAAATCTAACGAAGATATGACAAATTTTATCTATAAAATGTAAATTCATTTAATATTAATATAATCATTTTAGATATGCTAAATATGTCTCAGATTAATCTGGTCATTTTAATTTTAAATCTTCTTAGTTATGTCAGTTTGTTGAGATGATAAATATTGTTAATAACTTTAATGATAAAAAATTATGAAATAAAAATTTTGAAGGTAAAGTGACAATATAATAGTGTTGAGTGATAGAAAATGTGAATAATAAGAATATAGTCAATTACAAAGAGTCTTCATGGTGATTAATCTCAAATTATTTTCTTCTAGAATTCTTATTATCACCCGTGTTACTTTTGTCATATTTTCATAGCGATTATATGAAAGGAAATATTAAATAGTAAACCATTTAAATCTTTAGCTTGAGTTATTGTAGTAAACATCATGCATTGTCTCTCTTTCTCTCCAATATTACTAGGTTGAATTACAATAACACAAAAATCAATGTACACTGTCAATAGTTTTTTGTGGTTACACTCAAATCAATGGATAATGTTGATCCAATCACTTTGAAATTAAGTACCATCATACATCCAATTACATCAAATGAAAAAACAATATCTACACTGAAATCAATGCATCTAATGCAAGAAATCAAATAAGATCAGAAAATAGCATTTACATTAAAATCAATACATCTAATGCAAGCAATAAAATAGGATTAGAAATAAACATTTACACTCAAATCAATGCATCTAGTGCAACCAAGAAAATAGGATTACAAATCATGATCTACACTGAAATCAATGGATCTAGTGCAAGAAATATTCTTCCCTCTCTCCCCCCTCCATCTATATTTGTATCTCCCTCCATATCTCCTTCTTTGTCTCTCTATCTCAACCTCCCAAACACACACACGCTCTCACTCCATATCTATCAATCTCTTTGTCCCTCCCTCCCTCTCTTCATCTCTCTCTTCTTCCCTCTCTTCACTTTCCATCTATATATCTATCTCCCTTTGTCTCTCTATATCACCCCCAAAAGATACACTTTTTTTCTCCAATCTATCTATCTATCCCTCTCTCCTCCTCTTCCTCTCCCTCTTTCTCTTCCTCTCCTATCCCTCTCCCCCGCTTCTATCTCGCTTCACTCCTATTGTCCTTTCTCCCTCTCTCTCCATCTTCCTTATCACTTCCTCTCTTTCTCTCTCTATTTCTTTCTTCTAAGCTCCCTCTCTCTCCCCCTCCAACTCCATCTCTCTTTCCCTCCCTCTCTCCACTCTCTCACATCCTCTCTCTCCCTTTCTCTTCTCTCTCTCTCTCTCTCTCTTCAACTATGTTACTAAATCCCTCCCTCTCTCCTCTCTCCTATCTCCTTCTCTCCCTCATTCTCTCCATCTCTCCTTCTTTGTCTCTTTATATCACCCCCAAACATACAAACTTTCTTTCCATCTCTCCCTTGTCACTCCCTCTCTCTCTCCACTTCTCACTCTCTATGTATTTCTTCTTTCCTCCCTTTCTCCCCCTCCAACTTCAGCTCCTTATCCCTCCCTCATCCCCCCTCTCTCTAAAGTTCACTCTCTCATACTTCCTCTCTCACCCTTTCTCTCCTACCTCCCTCTCTCTTCCCCCATCTCTCTCTCTCTCCCTCTCTCACCCCTCCAATCCTCTCTCTCTCTCTCTCTCTCTCAACCCTCCAATCCTCTCTCTCCCCCCATCACTCTTCTCCTCCCTCTCAAGTCTTATCTCTTACTCTTCCACTCTCCCTTTCCCTCCTACCCCTGTCTCTTCCCCCATCACTCTCTCCCTCTCTCTCTCTCCAAAATCCTCTCTCTTTTTCTCTCTTCAACTATGTTACTATATCCCTCACTCTCTCCTTCTCTCTATCTCTCCTTCTTTGTCTATTTATTTCACCCCTAAACATACACACTCTCTCTCCATCTCTCCCTTGTCACTCCCTCTCTCTCTCCACTTCTCACTCACTATGTCTTTCTTCTTCCCTCCCTCTCTCACCTTCCAAATCCATATCTCTATCCCTCCATCTCTCCTCCTCTCTCACAAGTCCTCTCTCTCCCTTTTTCTCCTACCTTTCTGTCTCTTCCCCCATCTCTCTCTCTCCCTATGCCCTCTAATCCTCTCCCTCTCTCCCTCCCTCTCTCTTTTGCCTTTCTCCCCCCTCCATATTTGTGTCTCCCTCTCCCTCTCTTATCCTTATCTACCTTTCTCACTCCTCTCCCTCTCTCTCTCTCTCTTCATCCATTCTCTCCCCTCTCCTTCATTTTATTTCCATATCTCCCTTGTCACTGCCCCGTAACTCTCCACCTCTATCACTCTATGTCTTTCTTCTTCCCTCCCATATATATCTAGAGTTAATATATATCATGATATATTAATGTGTATTATGATATAGCAAATTTAACATTGTATTAATTGGAAGTTATTAAATTTAATAGTATTAATATGATAATATAATAATATGAATATTATATTTAATATTAATATTAATATTAATATTAGGGTTAATATTGTTTTTATGCATGGTATTAATAATAATTTGGCCCATGTATTTCGCTTATAGACTTGGTATATAATTAGATGTTGATTTCTAATCCTATTTGATATGTTTTTATTTTTTTACCATACCTCTTTATACCTCTTTTATATGTATTTATTTACCATACCTCTAGAGTAGATATATAAAAAAAAGTTTTATTTATTTACCATACCTATGGTTTATTTATATTTTTATTTATTTACCATACCTCTTTTTTGAGTGTTAGTAAACCTCCTAATATTTTAAAGTTATCCTTCTATTTTATACATAATAATAATTAGATTGATTTTTAAATAGGACCGACATTATATTAAAAATGTTAAATGTTAAACATTATGTAAAAAAAATTATTATTTACCATACCTATGGTTTATTTATATTTTTATTTGTTTACCATACCTCTTTTTTTTAGTGTTCGTAAACTTATTTATATTTTAAATTTATATTGTGTTTATGCATAATAATAATTATATCAATTTTCAAATAGGGCCGATTAAAAATGTTAAATGTTAAACATTACGTTTACATTAACATGTTTATGTTTTTGTTTTTAAGTGAGATCTACCCCCAGCCTATCGACCCAATAAAGAGTCAAAAGTTAACATATCAACTAACAAGTCATGAATCTAACTAGAGAGGATAACAATTATTCTATCCAACATCCCAAACTAAACTCAATTGGTACACATATACATAAATAAAATTTAGAAAAAAAATATTCTAAATATTGAATTCCCATATGCTTATTAATTAAATTTAAATATGAAGTTAAATAATTGTTATGATAAACTCACTTTGTGGTTGGGCAACAAAAATTCAGATGTGATTTTCCTAGAGTATTCTATCTTCACATTATGAATCCCGAAAGTTTGCATTCTGAAATCATTAATTTAATTTATATGTTGAAAATTAATCCATGATTATTATTTATATTCATTAGGTATATTTAACATTTCTTATATTTAGAAATATCTTTATGGTTAATTATACATTAACTAATAAAATTTTATAAAAACTTGTTATATGTCTATTAAATATCATGGTTGTTATTTAAAAATTATTTTAATGTGATTTGTGGGATTATAATTTTTTTTAGTAGAAAATTATTTCTAATTTTATTTTCTAAGTAGGATTAATCTATTAATATAATACAAAAATGGTGATTACAGAGAGTTCTGGCCTCCAAAGTACTGAGCAACAATAATCACAAAATAATTCAGTTTAGCTGTGACTGCCCCAACAGAGGGGAAACCAGTCTAGGAAATCAGAAATACCCACATATAGGTTGACAGTTTTGACCAAAAAACAAAAAAATACATTTCATACATTGCAATGATCTAATCATAAAACATGAATTTAACCAAAAACTCCGAGTCAGCATGAGAATCATCGACCTGGCCAAAACATCTCCACCTGGCAGCCACGTGTTAGGGTTAGAGGTTGTCCGAGACTAGTCCCTCTTCAATCCTGCATGTATATTTGTACCAGTCATCCTCTTCAGCTGACGTGTCCGCTCCCTGAGTTGGGTGGACTATTTCAACATTCCCCATGCTGACATCCAGGCTCGACGTGTCCCCTCATCGGTTGCCAAATGCCTGAGTGTTGCGAAGCATGCTCCCTATAGCTTGCTGATTTCCACCCAATGCTTTGCCATGCAGGGTGGCTCTATCAACATCGGGTTGCATTTCGCCTGGTCTGCAGACACCTCTGTTGCTTGGAGCTGCCCTGTTCAGCTCTTCACTGTGTGCACCCAGAGCTATTGACTGGTCCAGTTCTTCAGTAAAAGTAATTGTGACAGTAGTGGTGATGACAGGCTGGTTCAAAGTGCTACGAAAATGAAATTGAGTGGTATGGGTTGTAGGATGTGGGTGGAGGGGGAAATTTGTTGTGTGAATTGCAGCGTCCCGCCGTTCAGAACCATGAAATTGGGTTCTTTCTCTTCCGCTTCATCTCTCTAGATATCGGCCAGGGAAAGAGCCGAAAGGGTTGGGGTTGTCTGCTGAAGAAGCAGGGGAGGCCGAGGCAAGGCTAGGAGTTGTAGGGGGGTAGACCCTTCCACCATGCATGCCTCCCCTCCTGCTTCTCATTCTATGATAAACCATGGCAGGATTGAAGGCACGGTTAGGAGTTGGGGAGGTGATGGAGCAATTGTGAAGAGGATGGGCCGAGGAGGGCTAAGCCAGAGCTAGGTTGTAGAGCCTGGTTTTTGAATAATGAAATCCATTACCTAGGTTAATGCAGCATAGTAGTCAGCATCAGCAGCCTGTGACAGTGCGAGTGCATGGCTCTGAGGCTTGCAGGGGGCAGACACAGTGGATTAAGGGGGGAGGGATAACATAATACTCTGCAGGCACCATTGCTGTGAAGGAGGTGGAGCAGTCTCGGCCTTGGGACACATGTAATGGCTCCTGCAAGGTGCCTTGAATGTGCCTCAGGAGGGCTTGGGGAAGGACGCAGGTGGCCATGTGGTTAGCCCATCCGCCGCCCGTCCGTCTTGTCTACTTAATTAGCCAGATAATCACCCGCATCTAGGTAAATTATTTCTAATTTTATCAATAAAAACAAATTGAATTGAATAGATTTATTTTTATTAATTTTACTTTTTATTACTCTTTTTTTTATGTGATATTTTGATTGGTGGACCCTACAACATCTCAAATTTTAGTTTTTACACCCATTTATGACATAAATTGAATGAGTCACAAAAAAAAATTAAGACCTCAATGAATAGAGAAACTTAAAATCTCACTAAATAACAAAACAACGTTGGTTTCCTAGTAAATATTATGTAGCTTAGAAAATTAACTCTAGTAAATATTTTGTGGTTTCATTTTGAGTTTGATGGATTAGATTCCCTTGGATTGCTCCTACTCAATCCACAAGTTTGGTGAGCCAGCCATCTCAAGACTCACATTAAGCAGTAAAAAAAAACAAAATTATAGGTGCTCCAATATCATGGTTATTGTTTAAATTTATTTTATTGATATATGCATAGTATGATTTTTTCCCCGGAAAAATGACTTGTAATTTTATCAATAAAAAAAATTGAACTGAATTGATTTATTTTCTCACATTTTATTTATAAATATTTATAATTACTTTTTTGGATGTAATGCTTCATTTAATGGATCCTGCAACATCTCTCTTATTGAGTCAACATTTTAATGTTTACACTTATTTATGGACACTATGCTAGTGAGTCACAAAACTAAAGACCTCTTTGAATAGGTGGGAAAACCATGCTAAAACTTAAGACTTAATTGAATAACAATGAGTACAGAGAACACTTTTTTTCTAGTAAATATTATCTAGATGAAAATTCATTTTCAATTCTAAAGTAAGATTTAAAACTATTTTTGAGTGGCTAAGAGCTTATCTTCCTTACATAAGTAAATTTAAGGTAACAAGTGACTAAATATATGGACGCATAGGATAGGAATGAGAGTCTAACCACTTACCAACAACCAATAATGTTCCTCACTAGCAATGAGTTACAATAGTCTTTGCCACATTTTGAGAAAGTTAAAAAGAGTACATACAAACATGCATATACATACATCCACACATACACACATGCACACACATAGACATATATATACATACACAAACAATTATCTAGTGTTATAAATTTATTTTTTATTATTTTTCAAAACTTCAAGTACTACATAACTAAATTATAAAAACATTTTTATGATTTTAATGTTTTAATCATGTTTTGAGTGCAAGCGGTTTGGTTTATTTTTAATATTTTTTCCTAATCTCACTTAATTGTGCTTATTTCAGTGAAATTGATTTGTATATATACATAAAAAAACAACACCATATACCACACATACCCATGAAACGTATAACAAGAAAATAAAACCATACATACTTATAAAATCTATAACAAAAAAACGAAACCATACATTGTCATAAAACTATATAACAAAAAATTAAAACCATGCATACCCATAAAACCATATAACAAGAAAATAAAACCATAAATACCCTACCCCACTTCATCTCACCCTTCCACTTTGAAACATTTTAATTTCCATCACAAACAACCCCATCTCTCCTTGTTCTTGTATCCAAAACCATATCATTATTATTAATACCATACATAACCATAAAACCATGCACCATTCCTAACTAACCCAACATTATAATCTATTTATGAGAGTTGAAATGAAATATAAGAATTTCCTAACCATAATCCAACTAATACATTAAAGGAAAATGAAAGAATCTCAAACCAAAACACAATATATTTTTAAATAACCATACACCATTCCTAACTAACCCAACATTATAATCTATTTACGAGAGTTGAAATGAGATATAAGAATTTCCTAGCCATAATCAAACTAATGTATTAAAGGAAAGGAAAGAAACTCAAACCAAAACATAATATATTTTTAATGTTCTCTTTATTCGATCAAAAGTATTAGAGGAACCTAAAATGCCTAGTGTCAATGAAAGCTCCGATAAGACTTATATCATCTTACAATCTATTAATACTTTACTTATATCATCTTACAATCTATTAATACTTATGTTTATGTCAATCGGAGCTATGGAAATTGTGGAAATCATACTAATGAAAAGGGTTACAAAGAGGAGACTACCAACAAATAATCTAAAATGTTTGTAAAAATCAAAAGTTAGCAAATTCATATTTTTTACACTAATTTAATTATGGATATAGGTATGTCAATAGGAGCTATGGAAATTATGGAAATCATTCCTAATCAAAATGATTATTAACAAATAATCTAAAATGTTTGTAAAAATGAAATGTTAGCAAATTCATATTTTCTACAGTAATTTTAATTATGAATATTGATATGTCTATTTTGGAATAACACTTATACAAGTTTCATTTATTTTTTACACTAATTTTGATTATGGATATAGGTATGTCTATTTTGAAATAAAACTTATACAAGTTTCATTTAATTATAAATAATTATTAGAGGAAGTTAGAGATTTAACTTCCATGTAACATTTTCTAATATTCTTCATACTAATCATATTTTAATCATCTCTTATCTATCTATTCATATATATAATTTTGGTATACCTTAATACCTTAAAAATCATAATAGTGTTACTAGTAAGAAAGATTTAAAAATAGATTATCTTGTGTCTGAAATTTCACAAA
>APFE030322619.1:164888-177322 GCA_000404065.3 Pinus taeda
TTCAACTTGTCCTGACGATGAACCACACTAGTTGGTTCGAAACGCGTCGACAAAGGTCTTTTTCATGTGATTTTATGCAGAAGCTCTTCTTATAAATTTAATGGATCACAGAAGCCTCAATTCTACAATTTTTCTAGTTGTAAACTTTTATTGAGTACAAAACATAAGTAAAGGTTAGCTGGTTCACAAATTTCATTTGGTGTTTTTCTTTGATATATTTTATAACATTTTAAATTCAATTTTTTAAAAGAGAGCACAACATGGTTACTTTTTTTTAGAGTGTTAACATATCAACTAACAAGTCTTGAAGCTAAATGACAAGTCTTGAAGCTAAATGAGAGGATAGCGATTATTTTACCCAACCTCAACCTAAACTCAATTGATGCACATATACATAAATAAAATTTAGGAAAAAAAAATATTCTAAATATTTAATTCCCATATGCTTATTAATTAAATTTAAATATGAAGTTAAATAATTGTTATGATGAACCCACTTTGCGGTTGGGCAAAAAAATTGAGATGTGATTTTCCTAAGTATTATATCTTAGCATTGTGAATCCAGAAGTTTGCATTCTTAAATCATTAATTTAATTTATATGCTGGAAATTAATTTGGGTATCCCAAGCTACGTTCCTTGGTATCCCAAGCTATGTAAATTCCACTCTTCTATCTCATATTGAGCCCAAGAGTTTTGAGTCAAGAAAGTGAGGATAAATCTTGGATTAAGGAAATGAATGAAGAGTTGGATAAAATCGATAAGAATGACACATGGGATCTTGTTCCAAGAAAAATGTGATAGGCACCAAGTGGGTCTTCAAAAATAAGTTAAATGAACAAGGTAAGTGTTTAGGAACATGGGCTGCTTACTCTGTGAAGGACATGCCCAAGTAGAAGGAGTAGATTTCAAAGAAACCTTTGCACCTGTAGTAAGACTAGAAACTATCATAATGTTTCTTACTTTTTCTGGCCATAAAAACATGAAGGTGTATCCGGTGCATGTGAAGTCAACATTTCTCAATGGAGATCTAGACGAAGAAGTTTATATTGAGTAGCAAGAGGGGTTCATGCTCATCGAAAATGAAGGGTTTTCATGCAAATTGAAGAAGGAATTATATGGACTCAAGGAGGCCCCTGAAGCCTAGTATGCAAGACTAGATAGATACATCCAACAACAAGGATTTAAGAGACGCATTGTAGACAAAAATCTATATATATAATTTGAATATGACCACCCACTAACTCTGGTATTTTATGTGGATGACATGACAATGATCTGGAGTAGTTGGGACATCATTTCGTAAAATGTATGCAGACAGAGTTTGAGATGTACATGATAGGAGAACTATCCTTTTTCTTAGGATTACAAATTTCTGAATCAGGAGATGGGTTATTTATGTCCCAATCTAAATAACTACGAAAAACTATGAATAAATTTAGAATGGAATATTGAACGCTAGTTAGACGCCCCATGGTTATAGGCTGTAAGTTATGAAAAGGAGATGAGACACCATTGGTTAATCAGACAATCTATAGATCGATGGTAGGGATCTTGTTATACCTCACATTATCTAGGCCATATATCATGTAAGAAGTCGACCTGGTAGCTAGGTTTCAATATTTCCACCATGAAAGTCGTGTCGTTGTTATCAAAAGGATCTTCACATATATAAAAGGAACATCACACTATGGGTTGTGGTATGCTAGGTGTAGAGAGTTTATATTGAAAGCCTACAATGACGTTGATTGGGTAGGAAGTATTGATGACAGGAAGAGCACCTCTCGTGCAACATTGTTTTTGAGAAACTACTTATTGTCCCATGTCAGCAAGAAACAAGTCTCCATTTCTTTATGAATTGCTAAAGCAGAGTATATTTCAGTTGTCACCTTTTGCTCACAAATTATCTAGATGAGGCAAAACTTGAAGGACATTAAGGTAGTTTTGACTAATCCAATTCCCATCATGTGTGATAACACTAGTTCTATCAGCATCTCTAAGAATCCTATCATGCACTAAAAGGCTGAGCACATTCCTATCAAGTTTCACTTCTTAAGAGAACAACTTGTTGCTAGTGTTGTTCATCTTGAGTATGTGGCCACTAAAGAATAACTTGCAAACATCGTTACTAAGCCACTTACAATAGGTCCTTTTGTGTATCTCTAGAGGTAGATATGAGTTGTGACTCCTCCTTCCAAATGACTCAATTACAATGAGTTTTGGAAGCTACCTGGCTGAAGGATCAATTGAAGAGTAAGTTGTGGTGTTTCAAGGGGAAACTTCAGAAGGATCCTTTGCCATTAATGACAAAGGGGGAGAATATTACTAGTGTCAAGGAGAAGAACAATAATGAATAAAACCATGTTTGGTTTCACAAGGAGCCTAATGTGTTGCCATCAATGCCAAAGGGGTAGATTGTTAGATAGTTAGAATTGTCAGGATGGTTGATGGCACTTGATTTGTGGAAATTTATGTCAACTAGACTAACATTAAGGATAGAAGCAGTAGATGTTGACATTGATGAGAATTATGTTCAGGGGGAGTCCCATGGTTCTTACAATGTTTCGTAAAGAATCATCATAGTACCAGGTTTAGTGGAGAAGCCATAAAATATGACTATGATGGCTGAGGAGTCTAAGAAGGAGATTATGTCTCAAGAGATCAACTCAATCTCTCCTGTAAGTGGCATAGTTGGAGAGTAACCTAAAATATATTTCCAATGATATGTGGAAGTCTACAAATGGGCCTCTGAATAAAATGTTTGGATCATTCAAAGTAAAGACTTTGAAGCCCTTAGTGGCAGATCCTAGAAACTAGGAACTCAAGAAGGCCCACAACCTTAGAGGTTTATTTAAAAAGTGTTACGAGATTACAGTGAGCTGGGGTAGGAAAGAGCTATGAACCCCGAAACCTCGAAAGGCCCAAAATCCCGTATAGTTATTTAAAAAGGCATTACTAGATTACAGTGAGTCAAGGTAACAGAAGCCTAAAACCTCAAAACCCCAAAAACAAGTAGGCTTGTTTAGAAGGTGGATGTGGATGGAAAGGAGTGGTGCCAACAAGGGACAATAGTTGATGGTCTGTCAATTAACGGAACCCATAACAAAAATTGCTCAAAACTTAAAAACTTGGAAGCAATTTCAATGAAGTGTCAGGTAAACATTGTCGAGAGATGAAAAGTTTGCTGGAAGTTGACAATTTCGTCAAATAATCAAAGACGCACTTAAGTTTAGGCTTTGCAATTTTTTCATTTTTTTTGGTGACTAATGGCCTTTAGGCTATTAATAAAGAAAATCAACTGCATGAAGTATTTAAAGGAGCATTAGGAAAAATAAAAGGAAAGGCACCAAGGATAGTGCACCCTAGTGGGTCAGTAGCTGAAAGCTTGGCAGCCCATAACACTTGTTAAATTTCATTTAAGAAAAGTTACAGTTATTGGGGCTACCGGGATTTGACTCATGTAGCAGCATAAATTTAATGGATGAGTTGACATCTTTGGCCTATTTGTCATATTTGGCATTGTGTCAGATTTATGGATTAGTCGAAAGCCCAACGCATAGTTCAAAGAGGATGTATGAGTCAATAACTGATAGTAAATGAACACAAAGAGGTTGGTTCCATTTTATTAATGGAAA
Source organism: Pinus taeda (assembly GCA_000404065.3). NCBI lineage: Eukaryota > Viridiplantae > Streptophyta > Pinopsida > Pinales > Pinaceae > Pinus > Pinus taeda. The sequence continues at coordinate 168,522 of APFE030322619.1, forward strand.
CTGTAAAGTCTGTCCCCAATTGCAACAGATCTCCTCTGATAATTGGTTGCATGCCACCAGAAAAAAAAAAAAAAAATGAAGAGAATGGTTCCAGGACATCATATCAGTAAATCTATGGGCTCTGATAGAGAATTGCAGCTACTGTGGGAAAGAGAGCCACGTTGTTAGTACACTCAAGTATGCGCAAAGTAGTTAAGAAGGAATGGGAAGGCTTGCTAGAGTGTGCACGATGACGAAGTGATCTGTGCACATTGAATTCAATGAAGGTTCTTGTTGAGTGTGTAGGGAATATTGATATTTAATTCACAGTATGGAGAATCCACAAGTAGGCCATTATTATAGCTTAATAGAGTTGTAGTGGCCTAGAATTTTTTAAGGAAAAAAATAGATAATGCCATGTTGAAACACACTATCAGGTACAAAGCAACAGAGTCAGCAAAAGCAGCAGAGACAACAGAGATATAATTTGTCCTACCACAACAGAGGAAAAAAAATAGTGGAGTGCAGTTGTGCAAAGTGGGAGAATGTATAATTGTCATGAGTTGAAGGGTGAAGTGCTATGAGGGTGAGAACAAAAAGGGTAATTGAGGTCAATTGTTAACTGAGATACATAGTGGAGTAGAGCACTGGGACCAGAGCTAGTTGAGAAGCAAAGAGCACAGTTCAAAGGAGAACTGCAAAGCTGAAGAAAAGGAGCGACCATTGCAGTAGAACAGAATTATATTTTTGTGTATATGCATTAGCCTTTATTTTTAGTTTGAAAATTATACAATGGCTAGAGAAGGTAGTGGTCTGCATACATAAGAGGTTGGTTCCACTTGGAAATTTGTACCTTGGTATCTAAAGGGGTTTGGGTTCTCCTCTAAGTGGGTACTCACAAAGAAATTGATGTAATCAAGTAGGTGATTAATTTACAACATAACAACAAACAGATTGGTGGTTTTCACCCTTTGGGTTTCCACATAAAAATACTTGAGTCAATATGTGTGTGTTGCTCATTTGATGGATTGTGTGTATGTGTGAATGGCTTATTTTGCTATTTATTTATATTGTATTATGAATGCCCTCACAAGTAGCTGGAAATAGTGAAGAGAGATAAATATGTGTGTTTGATGTTCAAAGGACCTCACTATCACTGATTCACCCCCTCTCTTAGTAATTATTTATTCCAATAATATCTACAAAACATCACATGTGTTTACAATGGAACTAAAATTACAATCTAACATTAAACAAAAATGCAAAAAATAAAATGACCTACCTTCTCCCCACCTCATTATACTTTTTTAGTGATATTGACGTGTATATATGGCTATGAAACAACATCATATACCACACATACCAATGAAATCATATAACAAGAAAATGAAACCACACATACCCTTAAACTTATAACAAGAAAATGAAACCACACATTCCCATTAAACCTATAAGAAGAAAATGAAACCATATATACACATGAAACCATATAACAAGAAAATTAAGCCACACATATCCATGAAGCCTATAACAACATAATGGAACCATACATACTCTACTTCTTATTCATATCATTTTGTTTACATTACCATATTTATTTCCATCTCAAATAAACTACACTCATCTCACCTTACTCTTCAATCCATAGCCATACAATTATTCTATACCATTTATACATATACATGTAGAACAACATCATATACCATGCAGTCCCATAAAACCATACACCATTCCAACCCAACCCAACATTTTGATTTTTCTATGAAGTTCAAATCAAAGAACTCAAACCAAAACACACTATCCTTCTAGATTTTCTATTTATTCAAATAAAAAGATCATATCAAAAGCTACAATACCCTACTATCAATGAAATATGAGATAACACATACCATATTGCAACTTATTAATTCCTAGGATTGTGTCAATTGAAGCTATGGAAGTTATAGGAGTTATCACTAAACAAATGGGTTGTTGAGAGTGAGAGTGCCAACAAATAATCTAAAATGAAGGTAAAATCAAATGTTAATAGATCCAAATCATTACATTGAATATAATTAAACTTATAGACATGTCTATTTTTTAATAGGGCTTCTACAATTTTAATTGAATTATCAACAATAATTAAGGGGAAGATATACATTTTAACCTCCACGAAATATTTTCCAATTTTTTAAATAGTAGTCACATAACAAAGGTAGATTATGTTGAGAAATCTAGGGGGAAACAAGTGTAGGATATTTCCCTTACTTTGATAATTGCTTGTGATATATTTTTACTTTACTAGGTTAACTTCTTCTTTTCTTTATTATTATTAGTGTTCTCTATCATCAAAAACAATTTTTATATTAACTTATTTTTATTCCATAACGATTTTTATATTGAATACTTTCTAACAAATAATTATAATCACACTTTGACAAAAATAATTTGTATATGTTAATTATTCTTTAATCATAAACCATTTTATATACACTTCAAGTTTCGTGTATCAATTTTTAGCCTTCTTACATACAAGATTCATGTGGCAGATAATCCCTTTTTAAACCAATTATCATTGAATTTTCCATGGATTTATTAAGATAAACAATTGTCGGATTAATTAACATGCCTAGCGATTGTGTAGATTAATCATGGATTTTCAAAATACTTACTGTTATATTCTGACATACAAATGATGATAGTCGATATTCAAAGGCTACCTTTTTTTTTAGAAGAAAAAATTGAACTAAATTTCTATTAATGAGTATTCACTTTACATATTTCAAAATCATTTCCATATATCCATCTTCCAATCTATATGAATGTGTTAAGCCAAGTGTTCAGGAATTACCCACATAAACATATTCAAAAAATAAACTATGCATCCACTATCAAATATGGGATGTGCGGTACCATCAATAATGTAGAAAATGGAAACAAAGAAGAATGTAGTAGCTACATATTGTGAACAAATATCAAGATAAGCCGATTAAGGAAGAGCAATTCTTCCCTCCTCCCTAAAGGTCTCATCAGAAATATAAGTGTAAAACATATATCCCTCGATATCCATCAATACTTTTTTATATAAGGATTCATCCATTGTGTTTGATTCCCAGTATATATGTTGAATGTGGAAACTCTAAAAAGTTTGTATGAGTCCATCTATGTGAACCCAAGAATTATGGAGCTTGGGAGGATCAAATGTATTTTTACCTAAGACACCCTCAATGATTGTCTTGAATTGCCCATATATATTGATATGATGTATCTTATTGTGATTTGCGAACCATAGGAGGCCACGAAGATCCACCAATTCAACTCTAGTGTTGTACCTAGACCACCAAACCAGTGTGGCTTGTATAGTGAATTTATGTTGATGCAAAATCCTGTTAGAAAATTAGAAAGGTAGAAAAAAAATATTCTTGATAATTACTTGTTATGTTTCTTATTATTACGATTATTTATATCTTCTTTATTTTAGTTCATCAAATAATTACCAAAGAAGCAACACATAAAACAATAGACACCAAATGTAGCCACTATGCAAGGGTAAAACCCCCTTGAGGGGAAACCCAGTCAAGAAATTATTCCTTTCAATAGTATTCTTTAAGACTCTTCACCCTAGAACAAGACCAGACCTTCCCTCTACAGCAAGTTAGCCTCTTAGATTTTCAACCCCTTTCCAGTAACTTCAACTAGGTAGCAACTTTTGGCATCAGGTAGCTTATGGAAATAGTGGAACTTCAAAGACTTTGATCTCCCAATCCAAAGCACAAAACAGAGAGAGAGAGGCACCAAAAATTTGATTTTTCTTCCTTTCCTTAGACTTCCGCAAACTCACACTTATTTTGGCTTCCCAACAATAGACTTCACACTTCCCCAGCTACTCTTGAGATATTGAACTAGCTTGTGATGTGATGATCCAAATGAATTTGACTATCTTGTATTTATAGGCTTCTTATTGATCAAATAATTGTCCTTAGGCCAAATTGATCTCTCTTAGGCTAACTTGGTGTGGAGGATACATAAATCATATTTGACTCAATACTTAACTTTTTTACATGATTCAAAATCCCAAAATGGGTCCCTTTAAAAGTAAAATGACTCTATTGACTTGGAATAAATCCTAGAATTACTCAATAGGGACTTTGGCCTAAAACAGGGTGACCCAAGCATGAAAACCCATATTCCCTTAATAATTCAAATAATAAAATGATAATAATAATAATAATAATAGTAATAAAAGTTATTTTCTTTATTCTTTTCATGAGTACATTACATGATGACTCAAATACATTAAATGAAGAATGAACCTAGTTACATTTTCCAACACTCCCTCTTAACTAGGTAGGTATTCATCATATACAACTACAATGGAATATCTCAAACTATATGAACCATGAAGAAATTTTAGGCACCGCAATGCCATGGACTAGATACCTGACCAAGTCAATCTATCCATTGGTCTCTCAACAATTTAGGCATCATAATGCCATGGACTAGATTCTTAACCAGGGAAATCTATCCATTGGTATCTTAATAATTTAGACCTTGTAATGCCACGAACTATATTCCTGACCAGGGAAATATATTCTGGTGGGAATAATATGGACTCAAGATTTCAATCACTCTAGGTACCATTAGGATTACTTGCTAACCATCAACCCAGAAATACAGGTGTGTTTTAGAGCTCAATAACCAATGCCACCTTTCCAACTTCATAACCTAGACATCAACACAAAGTTTCATCCATATGTCTTCCCAGGAAATGCTTCACTCATAATGCCTCAACTCTCCTAGATCCAGTAGATCAAGGATAACCAATCTCTCCCAATCAAACTACTTGGTGACCATCATGCTATCAACAACTTCGAGATATTCACTTGTACAGTCACAACTGCAATCAGTAATATACTTTCATATGTACAAAATCAACTGCAAACCTCTAGGGTCTTCTAGACAACTTGATGTTGCTTCTCAACTTTTCATAGTAGGACTATTAACCAAATATCTGACAAAAGATTCCTAAACCATACACTTTTCTTTCCTACTTCTCATGTAGCAACATATCTTCTCAAATTAATTAATTAAAACCAAGTTATTCCCTCCCTCTCAACAAGCAAAAAACTCTTAATCTAGAATCCCTCTTAATCTTAGGGAGATCTCTTCTATTCAGGCTTCCTTAGGGAGATCAACTTCTTATTTTCGTCATCAAAGAATCTTCCAACCATTTCATCATAGTTATCATTATCCTCATCATGCTTATCACATCAATGAGCATCTTCACCATATTGAAGCTTGTGTACCTGCACAACTTAGATAGCAAGTATAACCAAAACTATAGAAGCATGAAGTTAGCCATATCAGAATCATAGAATCATTTAAAATTTATACATATTAGATACCCAGACTTAATTACAAACAAGATACATATACTCTTCAACATCTTACTAGGTACATTGTCTTAAACCCTAGACAAATCATAATTACATCTAGGGTTTCAATGTTTCTTCCAAAGGTATGGCATACCTTACTATAACATATAGCAAACTCTAAAAACAATTCAAACAAATATAAAACATCTAACAACTTTTCAAAATTCATATGTTAGACTTCTCACTAGGGTTTCATACAAAAGTGATAATCAAAACCAATCACAACTTAGTCATTAACATGAGAAACATCCACTAGGGTTAGCTGCAAGCCCTATATATTCAATCAAACATCAATCCCAACCAAAACTTAGATAAAAATATCAAATTATCATACATCATAGATTTTCACTTATACTAAGGTTTAATTCCAAAAACCTAGAATTCCATTTCCACAATCTCAACAATCATTATATAAATATATCTCATATTATTATTTCACACATACTATAGAATTTAACTACTTCCAGGGTTTAGCTTCAAAACCTTAGATTTCCAAATATCATCATCCTAGAATCTCAGACATGGACTTCCATTAAATCCTAAGATTTATGACCATTAATAGCTAGGTCAATACACATATCTAGGATTTCATAATCATACATAACCATATCATATGTCCGATAACATTAATATATTAGACATGTGCTAACCCAAAACAAGATATATTTTTTACCAAAAGGAAATATCTAAATATACGTAGGGTTTCATCATCATGCAAAGACATTTCATATCATGTGTCAGTCAAACCCAACTTCACAAATATAAAATAGAAGTTAGACATATAACCAACTTGATTAGACTAGGGTTTGATCAGAAAAACAAACACATACTAAGGAAATTATTTCTAAGACATTATAAGGGTCTTGCTTACACATTCCACCAAACCTTAATGAGTTAGGGTTTCAATATAGGAATATACAAGATCAAAAATTACCAAAACTTCAAAGGTTTGGGATTTTAGTCCTTTTCATTCAACCCTAATTTAGGTTTTCCTGATCATACCAAAATCCTAAGCATGACATCATCAATAAAAAACTTCAAATAGAATTTCACAATATCCCTAAGTAGTTTAGGGTTTCATACATTCACATAGCATACCCTTAGGTTAGGGTTTTCAAGAACCTGCCTAGGGATCTACAAAATAAGTTAAGAAGATGAGTGGAGTGAGTAGATTTATCAAGTGATGAGTTACCGAAAACAAGAATCATTATGATTCAATATATCTAGACATAACAATGTTAGTAATAGATTGTCAAATGAATAAACATTTAATATAAGGAAATCAATGTATTATAGTTTAAATGATAGCTTTGTTTCTTAACTAACCTTTCCTTGGGTGGATTTCTTCCACAATTCTTGAAGATATAGTAGATGTCTTTCTAATCAAGAAAATAGAGGGAGAATGGTGATTAGTATTAATATAATCAAAACTTAAACAAGTACATGAAACCAAAAACTGAAAGGGGATGAGATACTTATCTCTGGGACTTGTTAAGGGCTCTCTCCAAAGCTTGAGGGATACCTACAAACTTATAAAAACAATAAAAATGTCTTTTCCAAAATATGTTAAAACCTATAATTTCTAAAACATCAAAATATAAAATAAGATATCTAACACTACAAGCAAATGGCTTAGTAGTGTAAGTCCCTAGCGAAAAATTATTTCAACTTGGAATTATTTGGGTCTCCTTCTTCAGAAATGTTAGCATGATCTCTTGCTTTCTTCTTATTTCTTGGATTGTCAGGACAGTCACTCCTGTAGTGACCCTTCTTATGGCATTAATAGCATTCTACCTTGGACATGTCAACTTTCTTCCTTGCTCCTTTCGCTTTATTTCCTTTGCGTTGAGAAGTGTAGGAATTTGATACTCATTTAGGATTGGTAGCTAATGATATCCTTAATTCTTCCTGACTGCAGGTAGTCCATAGTTCTTCAAAGGTGGGAGCTACCTTCCAATTTTTAAGTCCTATAGCAAATGCACCCCAAGTAGGTGGTAATCCTAACAGGTGAGTGATCACGAGTTCTTTGTCTGGAACAATTTTCTCAATGGATAAAATATCATCCTTGATTCTTGCTATCTTCACAAAGAAGGATGCCACTATGTCTTCTTCAGTTGTCTTTGTGGTCCTTAGCTCATCCTTCAAACTTGCTACTTGACCAATGTTCTTAATAAAAATAACTTTGACAAGCTTTCATACATTTCTTGAGCATGATCAATGTTGGCTATGAATGGGACAAGGTTGTCCTTTATTCCTTCTACCATCAGAGTCATGGCCACAAATTCTAGTTCCCTAAATTTCACTTAGTCAACATCACTTGAATCCTCTGTAAGCTTCTTTACTTTTCCTTTAACCAAGTCTAGTACCTTTTCTTTTCAAGGATGAGGTCAATCCTCTTCTTCCAAGACATGTAGTTAGAGGCTCCTTCAAGTTTATTCTCTCCCTTGATTATGTTAAACATCTTCCTTGAATATAGTATAATCCTTCCTTGAGACAATCCTTTTTAAATGGTTCACTTGATCAAGTGCTTGAGACTTCCTTTTTCTTCCTTCTTCACCAAAGCTATGATACCATGTTAGAAAATTAGAAAGGAAGAATGATTTTCTTATTCTTGATAATTACTTATCATATTTCTTTTTATTATGGTTTTTTATGTCTTATTTCTTTTAATTCATCAAGCAATTACAAAAGCATAAGCACATAAAACAATAGACACCAGATGTAGGCACTATGCCAGGGAAAAACCTCCATCGAGGAGAAAACCCAGTCAAGAAATTCTTCCTTTCAATAGTATTATTTGAGACTCTTCACCCTAGACCAAAACTAGACCTTCCCTCCACACCAAGTCAGGATCTCCGATGTTCAACCACTTTCCAACAACTTCGACTAGGCAGCAACTTCTGGCATCAGGCAGCTTCCGGCAACAGTGAAACTTGGAAGACTTCAATCTCCTGAGCCAGAGCACAAAACAGAGAGAGAGAGAGAGAGAGAGAGGCACAAAAAATTTGATTTTATTCCTCTCCTTAGACTTCCCCAAGCTCGCACTTCTTTTCGCTTCCTGGCAACATAATTCACACTTCCCCATTTACTCTTGAGATATTGAACTAGCTTGTGATGTGATGCTCCAAATGACTTTGACTAGCTTGTATTCATAGACTTCTTGTGGGTCAAATAAGTGTCCTTAGGCCGACTTTATCTCTCTTAGGATGACTTGGTGTGGAGGATACAAAATCATATTTGACTTCATACTTAACTTTTTTACATGATTCAAAATCCCAAGAAGGGTCTCTTTAAAAGTACAATGAATCTATTGACTCTGAATAAATCCTAGATGTCCTCAATGGGAAATTTGACCTAAAACATGGTAACCAAAGCATGAAACCCATGCTTTAATAAGTGATAATAATA
>APFE030322619.1:179562-195584 GCA_000404065.3 Pinus taeda
TAAAATAAAAATATGTAAGAAGTTTTGTAATTATGGAGATCTATTTTTATTGTCCATGTAAATAAGTTGTGTTAGTATATCATGGGTCATGGGTTATCAACATCACATGTACAAAAATCATATCACTTGTTTATATGATAATGGAGAATATCCTAGAATAGGTAGAGTTGGTTCACGTAGCCTCAGGATAGGAATTAGTTTCTATTTCTTAGGATGTTTTTCTAACTACCCTAAAACCATGTATTCTATTTAATGTGTAATGTTGATGAACAATGTAGAGCATTCTGCAGAGCCAGACTCTCCTGGTTTAGACTCCTTTTCATAGAGCTGACTAGTGGGTTTTATTTTAATACAAACATTGCCATTTTTATCATGGTATAAGAGCATCAGGGCTGAGCAACCTGTACATTGGTTGGTGGGTGGTTCGCTGAACCAAGATCATCGTAGTTGTAAAGTGGATAACTATGACGATTTAGAAATCATCACTGGAAAGGTGTGTACCTCTACAACGAGGGCGTTGTAGCACTTCACGCAAATTTTCATCACAAATCGTCAAAGGAAAGACGTGTACCTCTGTGATGGCGTCACAGTACAGAGAGGGACTTCTGCGATGATCGAGGAAAGCCAATAACAAGTTTGTGGTTGTGTGAGGAAGCCAAGAACAAGGCTATAGCTGTCAGATAAGCTGCGTGGGAAGCCAATAACAAGGATGTAGCTAACAACAAGAGGTTGTCTAGAGGCTGAGAAGAAATCCACAGCAATCTGCACGTGTGTTGTGAGATTGAACAATAGTGACCTGTCTCTGTCACAGATCTGGGGTAAATTTAACATCTTTTACCTGTCAATTTTTTTTTTCTAAATCGCCAAGATGAATAACAACATATTTGAAGCATGCATGAATGAGCATAACAAGCTCGATGGTTCCAATTATAAAAATTAGAAGTTTAAGATGCAGACTCTGCTAGAAGCACAGAGTGCTTGGCAGATTGTGAATGGGGATGAGCAAAGGCCGACGGCTAGATCAGCATCAGTCCCAAATTGGGAGAAACGAGAAAGTAGAGCAAGGGCAATGTTAAATATGTCACTGAAAGACTGCATTATTTCGCACATCAGAGAAGGTAATTCAACTAATGAGATCTCGGGAATTCTGAAGGAATTGTACGAGATGAAAAATTCAAATCGTCTTTTGTTCCTCAAGATTAAGATTCTATCCATGAAGATGGAGGAGAATGAAACAATTGCTTCATTCGTAACAAAGATTAAGGATCTCAAAACCAAATTATCAGACATTGGTCATACAATGGATGATACAAATCTTGTGACCATTACAATGAATGGTGTCACTAATGATTATCTAATGTTCATCACTGGGATCAATGCCAAAGAGAAGATCCCACACTTTGAAGAGCTGACAGGTATATTGATGCAAGAAGAAGAGAGAAGATCAACTCTGAAGCCCCAGAGTGTCGATATTGCATTGATGGTGAAGAAGAACTTCTACAAAGGGAAAGGAGGTCCACAATAGTAAAACAGAGCAAGTTCACATAAATGGCCAAATATGACCCAAGGTATGCATCCGAATAAAAACTACTCTGAAACAAAATGTTTTTACTACGGTAAATTGGATCATATTGCTAGGGAATGTAGGAAAAATAAGTATCATGAAGAATAGCAGAAGCCAAAGAGACATGCAGGTCATCTCGCGAACAGTGATCAGGTGCAGAATTTAAGATTGTTCATCACAGATCATGATGAGAATGTGGATGCAGACATCTGGTATGTAGATTCAGGAGCATCAACGCACATGACAAGGAACAAGCACTAGCTAGAGGATTTTAAAGAGATCGACGAAGGTGCACAGATTTACCTAGGAGATGACAAAAGTAATCAAATCAGAGGATGTGGGAAAGTTTCTATTATTCTACCTGATGGTAATATCAAATAAATTTATAATGTAATGTATGTGCCTAGCATAACTAAGAACTTGATTTCTGTATCAATGATTACAGATCAAGATTTGAACGTTGAATTTTTAAAATCTAACTGTTACATTAAGGATCTACTAGATGGAATGAAGACAATTTCTACAGGGATCCGAACAAGAGGACTGTACAAGTTGGATGTGAGACTTGCATCGGTTCGAGCATTGACAGCAGCCTAACTTCAGAAGAGCTTTGGCACCAGAGATTCGGCCACACCAATTACAATGATTTGTTGTTACTATAGAGGAAAGAAATGGTAAGAGATCTTCCTATGCTAAAGCAAGTACATAATGATTGCGATGCTTGTACTTTAGGAAAAATGCATAGAGAAGAATTCCCTGTTAGCGTAGAAAAGAAATAGAGGGATATATTCAGGTTAGTGCACACAAACCTAAGTGGTCCCATGCAGACAAAATCATTAGAAGGTGCACTGTATTTCCTATTGTTTATTGATGATTGCACGAAGTTTTCTTGGGTGAAATTCTATAGTAAGAAGAGTCATACATTCAAATACTTTAAGAAGTTTAAAAATATGATTGGAAGACAAACAGGTAAACAAATACAAATTCTCCGCTCTGATAAAGGGGAAGAATATAGGAAAGATGAACTCATCAGATATTATGAAGATCATGGAATTTTACAGCAGTTTATAGTACCCCATACTCCACAGGAGAATGGAGTAACAGAAAGGAAGAACAGAACTCTGGTGGAATGTGCTAGAAGTGTGATTAAAGGTAAGAATCTTTCAAATGGTTTTTGGGTTGAAGGAGTGAATATTGCGGTTTATTTAAAAAAAGGAGTCCTACAAGAAGTCTTGAGTTTAAAACTCCTTTTGAAGCTTTATATGGATATAAACCTGCAGTAAAACATTTAAGAATATTTGGATGTAAATCATTTGCCCACATACCAAAGGAAGATAGAAAGAAATTAGACTCAAAATCCATCAAATGTACTTTTATAGGGTATTGTTCATCACATAAAGCATACAAATTATTTAATCCCTCTACTCACAAGATCTTTGTTAGTAGAGATGTCAAATTCCATGAGCAGGATAGTGAAGAAACTGATGAGCACTATGATGGATGGCAAATACCATACTTTGAAGAAGAAGATGTAGAGAATAATCAGGATCAACAACAAACAAAGGTAGAGGATGAACAACAACCACAATAGCAGCAGTAGCAACAACAGCGACAACAACAGCAACAACAACAACAACAGCAACAACAACAGCAACAGCAGCAACAGGAATAAATAAGGTTTGAAACCACCATCCCACCACTTAGAAGATTAGGTAGGAAAGCTCAAATGCCTGCAAGATATAGGGAAAATGCATTTATAACTAGTATGATGAATGTTGTTGAACTATCTAGTTATAAAGAAGAAAATGAATGTAATGAATGGAAAATAGTTATGGAATAGGAATATGATTCAATAATCAGAAACAACACTTGGGAATTGGTAGAACTCCCTAGAGGAAAATAGGTCATACGTTGCAAATGGTTATATAAACCGAAAATTAATGTAGATGGAACTATAGAAAAACTTAAAGCTGGGTTGGTTTCGAAGGGGTACACACAAAAAGAAGGGATAGATTATGAGGAAACCTTCGCCCCTGTAGCTAAATTGAACACTATCAAAATGTTAATTGCTTTACTTACTAAGAAACATTGGATAATGCACCAACCAGATGTAAAGTCTACATTTCTGAATGGAGAAGTAAAAGAAGAGGTTTATTTAGAGCAATCAAAAGGGTTTGTCCAGAAGGGAAAAGAAAATTTAGTTTATAGGTTGAAGAAAGCACTCTATGGACTAAAACAAGCTCCCAGGTTGTGGTATGAGAAAATTGATTCATTTTTTCTACAAGATAGCTACAATAGAAGTAAAAATGACCCTAATCTTTACACCATGAAATATGAACAACGGTGCGTAGTGTTGATTTCATTATATGTAGATGATTTGATAATTACAAGTGATGCCATATATCTAATTGATGAAATCAAACCTCAGATGTCACAGATGTTTGAGATGAAACATCTTGGTGAACTCAGATACTGTTTAGGTCTCGAGATCTAGAGAGATTCAGGTCAAACATTTTTGTCTCAAGCAAAGTATGTCAAAAGCCTATTAGAAAATTTTAGAATGGACAATGTAAGTCTGCACCAATACCATTCCAACAGAATATCAAATTGCAGTGTGAGGATGGCTCAAAAGCGACGGATGCAACACTTTATAGGCAGCTGGTTGGGAGTTTGATATACCTAACCACCACTAGACCTGATTTGGCTTATGCAGTCAGTGTGTTAGGCCAATTTATATCTAAGCCACTTGAAAGCCATTGGAAGGCAGTAAAGAATGTTTTGAGGTATCTACAAGGTACTGTAGATTATGGAATTATTTACAGTGACTCTTCTGATGTTAGATTGGAAGGATTTGCAGACTGAGATTGGGAAGGAAATGTAGATGATCGTAGATCTATAACAAGTTATGCATTCAATATTTGAACCAAGGTGATCACATGGGGTAGCAAAAGGTAGAACACAGTCTCCTTGTCCTTAGCAGAAGCAGAGTATCAAGCCATGTGTGCAGCAACGTGTGAAGCCGTTTGGTTCGAAGACTTCTCCAGGATGTTGGGGAAGAATAGATAATGGAAACAACAATCAGATGCAACAATCAAAGTTCAATCAAGCTATCCAACAATTTGGTTTTTCATAGAAACAATAAACATATTGATACTCCATTTCATTTTGTTAGGCAAAAAGTGCAATCTAAAGAAATTCATTTGGAATATTGTAATACATGTGATAATGTTGTGGACATTTTCACTAAGCCTCTTGCAAAAGTTAAGTTTCAAATGTTTAGGGAGATGTTAGGCATATATGTGAACCCATTCTCCATTAAGGGGAACTATTGAAGATAATGGAGAATATCCTAGAATAGGTAGAGTTGTTTCACGTAGCCTAATGATAAGGATTAGTTTCTATTTCTTAGGATGCTATTCTAACTTAAATAAAACCATGTATTCTATTTAATGTGTAATGTTGATGAACAATGTAGAGCATTTTGTTGAGTGAAACTCTCCTGGTTCAGACTCTCATTTGTAGAGTTGGTCATTTTAATACAAACATTGCCATTTTTATCACATTTGAATTATCTCTTTTGTGCCACTTCAATCCACGGGGTGCTCAATATCTATAACATTCGTCAATTGAGTGTGTCGAAAAGGTATCTACCTATGATCTTCTCGATTCAACATTCTTTAGCAACAATTCTTTGAAATATTTAGTTGTTTCCTGCGATCAAACTATAGCACATCTACTGTGCATTTTTTGGCAAGTTTTTGTTGATCGTTTTGTTGTAAATCCGAGTCTGTAGCAAAGCTTTAAAAATATTTCCATAGGCTTTTACTTTAGCTATAGGTTTACTAGTCGAAATGGAAGAGTACCCATAGGAGGTGGTGTCGTTTCTGGACAGTGCGCTAGAAAAGGCCGCCGAAAAACTGCCCGAGCATGGCTCATGTTCTTCTGATTCGAATGACAAGAAATCCAAGAAACCCAAGCCGTCTTTAATTTCAGATTTGGAAAAACATCTCTTTGGCTGCGGGAAGCCCGTCCAAAGACTTTTCGGAGGTATTAAATGTAATATGTGTACTTTCTGGTTTTTTATTTTTCAATTAGTCCGTCTAAAAGGAAGTCTTCATCTTCAGATTTGGAGCCTTTAAACCATAAATTATTATTTTTTTACCTTGTTTTCAAGAATTTGGACAATAGAAATAGTATTTGAAGTATTATCTGCATCTTGATTTGAAGTACTATTTACAGCCTCTCAATGAATCTATTATGAAATACATTTGCTCTTATAGAATGTTGTAGCATATTTCCAAAGTGTTGTACAAAATTGAAGAATATTTTCATAATACACACTATTTTGAAATGTGATTTACTGTTCTCCAGTTAGGATATTTGTTTTCTTGATTTTCACCTTTTTTACGACCTCAAATGAAGATGTGTTTCTGATATTAATTTTAGGTCACCTAGGAGGATTATTTTTAGTTTTTATTTCATTTCCAAGTAGTTTGAAGTGCTAAAATCTTGAGATGATTCTAAAACCCTCTATCGATATGTAGTTATAGTTGGAATGCTATGGAGGAACAAGCAAACCTTAGCAGGCATTCTTGCTGGTGCTACTGTTGTCTGGTTTCTGTCTGAGAGGCTTGTAGTTGCGGTTGGAATGCTATGGAGGAAAAAGAAAACCTTAGCAGGCGTTCTTACCGCTGCTACTATTGTTCGGTATCTATCTGAGAGGCTTGGTTATTATCCACTGACACATATTTACCATGCTCTCATACTTGGCATCACGATCTTGTTCATTCAGTCCAAAATATCAGCCTTTCTTAACAAGTAAGTTCTTGTGCTCCTTCGTATTGGTAACATTTCTGTTAGTGTCAATCATTGAAGCCTTCCACCAGTGATCAAATATGCTCTTACAAAGTGGTTTTAGGATGTTACAGTCAAATTTTGTCATTTCAGAGAATCTTCAAGTAAAATTTGGTCACTAGGTATTAGGTCTAGGGTTTGTTTTCACTCCTTTCAAAGTTGTCGAAATGTCGGTCCATGTCACCATTCAATTAAGTGTACCATCACTCAAAGGGTTTTCATCATCATGTCAGGTTCCAATGGGTCATTTTACACCTTGTTCATGCTTCAGTTGTGCCTAGGTAAGGTTCATTTCCCTCTCCTAGGGTTTTGAAGGTAATTTCTCTTGGATGGTCAAATCATCAACAAAAATTTTATCCTGATGTTAATACACCTTTCCCTGTCCTTAATGTACCTTATTAAACACTTTCCATCACTGATATCCCTCAAATTCCTCGTTTTCGCACAAACCCTAGTTTCTTGCTACAATTTGACAATTTTCTAGGTTGAGTCTGTGTTTAGCCCTTTTTGACCCCTTCCCCTCACTCAATATTTGAAATTATAGTTTCCCCTATTTCCTAACATCCCTCCCTACTTCCAAAAATTTTCTCAAGAATTTAGAAGCCCCTTTTCCCATTCATTTCACTTCATTTCGACAAATCCCATGTTCCACACATCGGGGTAGGTTTTACTCAAATGATGCTTCTGAGAGAGGAAACATGAATTTGGAAACAATGAGAGAGGCTTTTGTCCACAATAGGCCAAGGATGAAAACAATTATTCACTTTTTACACAGGTGTCATGGTTGTAGAGAAATGTCAAAAATAAAGTTGTCTTAGGAGGGTTGCTGAACCTCTAGAGTGGCCTTGGCCAAATCAAGATTTTGCCTAGCTTGGTTGGCAAAATGACTTTATTGTTGAGTCAAATAATAAGTAAACACAAAGAGATTTCAAATGACCTATCATGAGATCAATTTGGAGTTGAGGAAGACCTTCAAAAGTTGACTACAATAGCACTCTGCCTTTAGGCGGCCTCATTTTGCACATTTTGACCAGTCTTAGGAGATTTGACTTTTAGTAGGGAAAATGAACTCAAAATTGAAAAATTCAAGTTGTTTTGGAACGTAGACTCGATAATATTTCCAATGACCTATCATGTGCTGAATTTGGACACTAGGAAGGCCTCCAAAACGGGTCTGGAAAAAGGAACTACTCATCTGTTCCTTGGCGCAGCGCACCTGTGTCTCGGCGCTGTGCACCTGCCCTCCAAACTTAAATTTCACCAAAACCAACCTTCCCAAGCTCCAAATATTTGCAAGCTTCATTCCTAAATTAAATGGAAACTCTCATTATGTCGTTACAAGATATTTGATCAACTTTGATGGTATTTTAATGTGTGAAAAAACAAACCCTAGTTTGTTACAGAGTTGCACTACAAAAACTGTCTAGGTTTTGCAATTTTTTCATTATTGTTGTATTACCTCCTATATCACTTTCACATTCCCCTGCACTGCACTTCCCAAATTTCACTTCCCTTCCTCTCTTTCATTTTCACTCATCCTACCCCCTATCCCCAAAACCCTTAAACCCTATCACTCCCTAAAAACCCTACATCCAGCATCAAATCCCTCATTCGTTAGTCCCACTCATCAATCCCATTCATCAAACAGAAAACACCTATTCTTGATATAAAATCTCTTCATACTCATCATTAAACATCAAACAGTGCCAAATATGGTAATAGATTCAGCTTATGAAAGGGATGAGGAAACAAAGAGTGATTCCTCCCAAGAAATCCATACACCAAGAAAATGACATAAGGGAGGAAAACACATCAGGGAGGAGCCCACTACACTCACAGAGCTATTGGCTTGTCCTCTTGTTGTAGCATGTTTCAAACATCAGTCTTGCTACCAGTTTTGTGAGATGGTGGAAAGAGTGAAATACCACCATGAGCTTGCTAGACTTTTTGTTCTCCGTCTTCACAATGGCCAAGTCAATTTGGCAGGTATTACATTCACTTTGACACCTGAAACTATAACTGAAGCAACATGTATTCTGAATGTGGGTGAACAGTGGAACAAGGGCCAGCTGGTGGACAATGAGAATTATGAGCCTTATATCAAGGCTGGCTATCAGAAGCAAATCAGTAGGGTATTCCCTTTCAGATACCTACAGGACACATATGCTCCACTTATGAAACTCATAATCAAATACTTTTGCTGTGAAGGCAGATTTTCTTGCTTGTACACCTATCATATTAGACTATTGATGCATTTCACTAGTGTGAGGATGATGAACATCCCCTATTTCATGTGCCGGAATATTGAGAAAATGACCACATTGGTGCAAAGGAAACCTCCTCATCAACAGTACAACAACATTTATCACTTTTCATTGATCAAGATTGTGGTTTTGCATCAGCTGAGCTTGCTGAATGCTTCATGGGATGATTTCATTTCACATGAGGTTTTCACAAGTCCTCAAGTGACCCCATTGGTTTTTCAAGAGGAATGAGGGCCTTCAAATCAACTAGAGGTGCATGAGACTTAGACCACCAGTGTGCCAGTATTCATCACTTATCAAAAGGGGACAAGGAGGCTATTTGTAGCTGCAAAACGAGTGCTATCTCCATATGAGGTGGAAGGGGTCTCGTTTCCTTCATCAAATCATAGGAAAATGATATCTTCACCCGGGGTGAAAGGGGTTTTGCCTTCTTCTTCAGCAAACCAATTACAAGACAAAGGTAAACAACCATTGCATGATAAGGGGCCTTTCGAAAGTCAAGAGAGATATTTCATTACGATTCAAGATGATGATGTTGATTTGGGCCCCCAAAGCTCAAGACTGAAAGAAATCATCAAAGAGAAAGAATCTGACATTCATGCCTTAGCTCTTCAACTTGAAAGAGCTAAGTATATAATCAATTACCTTGAGCAAAGGAACAAGAAACTGGAGGATTAGTAGACGATCATGGAGATGCAAACTAGAAGAGAAAACCGCCAAGTATCCAAGAGGAGGAAAATCAAATTGACACCACTAGAGCAAGAGATTGAAGCTGATTGTGAGTCTTGGCTATAAAGGGGAAACATGCACTTGGAGAAGTTGTTGGAGAAGGCCAACAAAGAGAAAAAGATGTTGAGGCACATGGCCTATGAATATTTGGCAAGGAACAAGATTTGCAAAGCGAGGATAAGGACCTTAAAGGCCAAGTTGAGGAAAACTTTGAGGAGGAAGAAAGACCAAGATAGATTGAAAATCTTGGCTGAGGATTCCTTAGCCCAACATACTACTTGATTCAGGTCACTTAACCAAAATTTCAAGAAATTTGACACACTTTTTGTCAATTTTGAATTTTTGAAGGAAAAAACAGGTTTTTTTGCCTAGTGCGTAGTGCCACCCGCTGTTCGCTTTTGCTATGGACATCCTCTGGAGGAAAACTCCACATTTGTGGATTCCACATGCAAAATTATGAATGCCTAGAAATTACTAGAAAGTTTTGTCAAGTTTTGAGCTTCCAAAAGGGTCAAAAGCACCTCACAAATGCCCTTTCTGCCCCTTTTTTGCCACACAGGAAGTGGTGTTGGGAGATATTAGTTTTGGGGGGGCAAATGGACACCAAATTTAGAGATTACACTTGTTCTAGAAATCAAACAGATAGACCTTTCCAAAAAGTCCACTCGGAGAAAATTTGGTGCATGGGAATGCCTCCAAAATCAACTGCAAAAAGGCGCTATACACAGGGAAAATGGCGCAGCACACAGGATGAAAATTTGCCATTTTTGCCAAAAAACTCTGTTTTTCGCCTAGTTTTTTCTCAATTTGATTTTTTTCTCTCTCATGGTCAAATTCATCCTCCAAATTGATGTAAATTCATGGAATTTGATGTAAAAATGTTGAAAACTCACTCATGGAGGTAGATACATCATGAAAAGGTAGTTTTGAAACTGAATGAATCAGTTTCCTAGGCTTTGGAGGCAAGTTGTTCCACTACCTACTTTTCAGTTCCTAGTTTAGATCTTGTTGAAACAGCTCCTAAACTCATGAATTCAACCGCTAAAGCCTAGCACGAGTTGTTTGTTGCCTAAATCTAGTACTTTTTTAGTCATTTGTCACGGCTGGACTCTTGTGAATGCTTTGAGCGCTATTATAGATCATCTCTGCAATTTGGCAAAGGAATAGACTAGGGTTTGTAGCATTTTGTGGGATCCTTGTGGAATTTTTATTTGGTATTATTTTTTCTTCTATAGTTCAAGTTTACATTTATTGATCTGTGAAATTATCTCTCTCTTTTCAAGTGAACTAAATGAATCAAGGATAAAGATAGAAATCATTGATGTTGCAGTGCTCTACCTAGGGTTTGTTCAGTTTTTCATGTTTTCAACTATTTGAAGAGGATTCCTGAGACTCTCATGCCCTCTCCAACTCCTCACCAGTCTTAAAAATCTCCATCTCATTCAATTTAAAGTACTAAAGCATTTTCCTACCTAGCCCCACAAAAAACTCTGCAAGACTAAGTCCATTCCCCGGACCCAAATCAACCTTTCACATTTGAGCCAACAAACCAACATAAAATTCAATCAAAATCCTCTTAGCATATACCTAGCCTAAAATTAGTCTCTACACCAGTCATATCAAGCCTCATTTGCTATATTTTCCTAAGATTGACAATGAGAGAGCCCTCTCCTAACCTAATATGGCTAGCTACCAGGTTAAGTGTGGTTTGATGTTACCCTAAATCCTGCCTTTCTTAGCCTGAGGTAGATTTACGCCCTAACATAGTAGTGACCATACTGGGGAACGAAAATCTTATTTGTTTGTTACTATTATTTGTTTTATAAACTACAGATGGAGCCTGAAGTTATGCCAGGAAGCCTTCGAACTGCACATTGCTTTGCGAGTGCATAAGTAGATAAAAGTTGCTTCAATCAATCTCCAGTTTAGTTTATGAACTGAACATCTGACTTGCAAATTGCCCCAGTAACATGTATCAAGTTCAAATCTGATTTTTGATTCTGGACAAGGATCAGACACCGGAAAGGCTAAAATCATTCACCTGGCGATTCCAATTCATTTTCGAGATCAAATCAAAGACTCCACTGGAGGATGAACTCGACCAACAAAAACATGAAAGGACAATATAGAAAAATCAAGTATTCAAGTTGGAATTTCATCCAAGACATTTTGTTCTTTGTTATAATTATTTCTTCTTTTTTCCTAAGAATGTCAAGAAGGCTTTGCAAAGTATACTATGTTTGAGAAGAGATCCTCGGCCTGCATTTAATTCCTTCCCTTTGAAGATTGTAAATACCAAAGCTTTAGATGCCTTTGAGCTTGATCAAGACCCCTTTTCTGAATTTTGTGATGACCATCTTCAAACTGATGAGCCTAATGAGACCAAGATTGATTCTACAGCTTCTCTATATACTTCTACACCTCGTAAAATTACAGGTCGATACAAGCCTCTGATTTTACCTCCTATATCCCATGCTTTCCCTAAAAATCGTGACCTATATCTACCAAGATTTGATGGTGAACGCGACAACATCACTGTTGAGAGACATGTATTGAATTTTGAGTCTTTTCTCGACCTTCTTGAAGTTGATGAAGAAGATGTCAGTATTAGGCTTTTTTCTCTTTATTTGCAAGGCAAAGTCAAGAGTTGGTTCAAAACCCTGCTAGATGTGAGCATCTCATATTACCAGTGGTTCATCAAAGTTTTCCTCGGCAGGTGGGTGGTCAGACAGAACCCTCTCTTGATTATAGAAGAGTATAACCAACTGAAAATATTGTCAAGGGAGATTGTACAATAGTTTTCTGCCAGATTTAATCAAGTCTACTTTTTGATGCCATTTAATATAAGACCTCCTCCTGGATCCACTCTCTTGCACTACCCAGGTGCCTTTGATCCGGAAATGGAGTTTCAGTTGAGGGAAAGGAACCTTGCAACACTTGAAGAGATGTAAAATAGTGCAGTAGATGTAGAGGCTCATTTGCTGATCAGAAGGGCAAAGCTGATGGAAGAAGAGAGGAAGAACATAGATCTACAGGAATCTACATCTTTAGAGGTAAAGCTTGACATTTTGGTAAGTGCAGTGGAAGAGATGATGCAAAATATCACTACAATGAATGAGTATGATGTTCAAGACCATGGCTCACTAATTGAGGAAGAACAAGTTGTTGATCCAAAACATCTTCTTTGTTATCCCAGTTGTCATAGATCTGATAATGATTGTTTTATAGATCATCTTGGAGAAGAGAGATCTGTTGATATGACATGTATGCTTGATGGTGTGTTTTATACTAACGATTTGCCTCAGTTTGATCAGTATGATGATGATTATGTTCTCCAAACAGAAGCTAATCTTGCAGATGAATCAACAGCTAGTTTGTGGGAGGAGGAAGTTCACTTTCAGTAGTTCGAATACAGTAATCAATCATTGCATATTAGCTATGTAAGTGAGGAGGAAAGTGCAACGAATTTTGAAGTAAGTGAAGTATCATTTCCTTTTTGTTTTTATTCGTTTCATTTGATCAGAGACAACTTTCATGCAATAAAAAATCAACTGTCAACAAGTCTTGATCTCGACCATCTTGAGGGCAATGAAAACGATTTTCAAGACTTTTCATATCCAGAGTTGCAATCTTCAAATGCCATTGATTGTCAAGTAGAAAATGAAAACTTTGAAACTGGGCTATATGATCAAATGATGCAAGATGATTTCGTACCTTTCTGTTTTGAATCATTTTAATTTTTGAAGGAAAATTTGCATAGTTCATCCTCAAATGACCAGGCTATAGAAAATCATGTAATCTCATTAGAACTAATAGAAAATGGATTGTAGCATTCTTTTCAAGTTTTTCACAATCCAATAGCTGATGTGTTGGATGATGTTTGCATTCAAAGTCCTTATCCATTGACTAAATGTGAGCTTGAAACGTGTACTGATATAAGCTTGATCCGACCGCTGGTTTCTTTGTCATTTTCAGCAGGAGTCTCGTCACAAAGCTCAGATCAAAGTTTGCATTCATGGTATGAGGAGAAGCAACCCAGTGTGCATGAATTTCGAGATCCTTATGCAGTGTTTTTGTAGTTAGATAGAAAATTCATATTATTCAATAGGTACGTTTACAAGTTTTTATGGGAGTCGCGTTTCAGTAGTTCTCTCTTATGGTTCATAAGAAAGCACTTGCGAAGAATTCAAACAGTAGCCAGAATACATAGTTGGTAGCATTGGTTGTTTCATTTAACTTTATTAGGTAATGAATGGAACAATTAGATTAGATTTTATTGAATAAGCTCCATTTTGAGCATATTTTCCAGTTTGTCGGTTGTGTTTAAGTATCGAGTAAGTTTTTAGTCTTTATAATTGAGCTAGTTTTGACTCAAAAAATTGGTTTTATTTTGTCGAAGTTATTGACTCCATTCCCAATGGAAGAGGCATTGTCTTCTTTCCAGAGATCTGTAGTTCTTGGCACCTCCAAGGAGCTACCATCCCCATTGGAGCCAATGTTAGTTCCAGTGTTTGCAGCCTTCCACCAGTGATCATATATGCTCTGACAAAGTGGTTTTAGGATGTTACAGTCAAATTTTGTCGTTTCAGAGAATCTTCAAGTAAAATTTGGTCACTAGGTATTAGGTCTAGGGTTTGTTTTCACTCCTTTCAAAGTTGTCCAAATGTCGGTCCATGTCATCATTTAGCTAAGTGTACTATCATTTATAGGGTTGCCATCATCATGTCAGGTTCCAACGGGTCATTTTACACCTTGTTCATGCTTCAGTTGTGCCTAGGTAAGGTCCCTTTCCCTCTCCTAGGGTTTTGAAGGTAATTTTTCTTGGATGGTCAAATCATCAAAACTTGTATCCTGATGTTAGGTCCCCATAATACTAGTTATTAACCCATTACTATTGTAGTTGTATCCCTTATTAATATTTTTGTGCCCCTATTGTCCCCATATTGTTATTAATGTGCCCCATAGAACCCTCTATTGTTATTTTTGTGGCTTTATATTATTATTGTTAGGTCGGCTCGGTTATATTGTGACTCCTTAGACTCCTATATATAGAAAGGAGGTTCTGTCATTTGTAATATCCAAGAATTGTTCATTTATTTAATGTAAAGGAGGTTTCCCCCTCGAAGAGGCTAAATTCTAATGCGTTCAACTATCTTTTCTATCTTTTTGTGAGCTGGTTTCATAACATTTGGTATCATAGCTTTGGATTCTAGGGTTTTGCTGCTCCAAACAGGTCATCATGGCATTTGCGCTATAAATTTTTCTCTATGATGTTTCAAAAGAGAAAATAAGAAACCCATTTGAGACGAAATCACACCAAACCTTGGGTCCAAATTTTAGAGCTTTCGTGCTATATTTGCGGAGATATGATCTACGCAAATTGGTATTTTTGCAGACTCCTAAATTACATTCCAAATAGGTGACCTAGGGAAAATCATCATAACTTTCTCTCTGAGCATCGGATTGAAGTTTCATAAGAAGGTACAAAAAGAGGACAGACTGTAGTTTCTTGTATAAATTTTTCAGATCCTAAGGTCAAAACAGTGACATGTGGCACGTTGTACAAGTTTTCTCTACTAAATTAGTCTATAATCAGGTCACTGTGGGAGATTTGGCATAACTCTTCATTGGAGAATCCAATTGGGGTCATACTAGTGGCATTGGAAAGAGAAAACCGAGGGCTACCGTAGGTCACAATTTTAGAACTGGATGATTCAAAATTACAGAGATACATCAGAGGCAAGATCGAGCTCCTACAAAGTGAAAAACTGTGTGTAGATTTTTTAAACATTTGCTTAAGCTTGGTTTGAAAAGTTATTTTGAAGGAATTCAAAGGGCATAGTAGAGCATTATTATCGGTAACTGATGCCTCAAGGAAAGAAAATGAAAACACCTAGTAAGCAATTTGAAGGCTCTAGCATGACTCATGAAGAAGAGGAAGAAATGCTACATGATATATCAAAATTACAAGACAAAGTGCAACAAATTTCAATCTCATGAAAGCTAACAGAAGCTAAGATAAATGGCGTGGAATCTAAGATAAAGGGCGTGGAAGCCAAGGTTGATGATTTGAAGATAGGTTTGAAGGCAGATTTGACAAATTTTCTACAAGAAATACTTACTAAATGGTGAAAGGGTAGTAAAGGAAACTCATGATGCAAACAAAAGAAATGTTAATCATGATTTCATAGACTCTAATGTTGGATCGAAGACGCACCATATTACAAAAATCGATATGAGGAAGTTTGATGGCAAGGATCCTGCAACATGGATATTGCAGATGGAGCAATTTTTCGATCTCAATAATGTGCAAAACACACAAAAGGTACGTATTGCAACTTTATATTTGGAACCAAATCAGTTTGTATGGTATCAATGGCTTTGCTCTCGTAAACAAATTATCACTTGGGCAATTTTTTACGGAAGAATTGACAGCACATTATGAGGATACAAAAAGCAACACTTTTTTTAGCCAATTGATAAGTCTCAAACAAAAGGGTTCAATAATGGAGCACATTGAGGAGTTCCAAAAACTTAACATAAGGGTAAAAGATATTCCAAAGGAGCATAGGATTGATGTGTTCATAGGGTCTTTAAAGGATAATATCCAA